>OX336899.1:85000-90000 GCA_946959425.1 Argyrosomus regius | reverse complement strand
CCCCGCAGACTGTCTTAAACCTGGACGTAGTCTCTGCTATGCATAGCGGTGGGGGTGTAACGCACACTCGCTATTGGCTGCTGTAAACGCCAATCAATATCCAGGACACCTCCCTCCCTGTCTGAAGTAAACAGACTGTACTTCCTGTTAGCACAGATTCACCTGTTCAATGTAACACACACCTCGAGCAGCCATGTGTGTGTGTGTGTGTGTGTGTGTGTGTCTGCAGCAAACTGTGCCAGGTGAAGTGTGTGTGTGTCTTTAAGTGTGTGTATAAATGTGTGTGTGTGTGTGTGTGTGTGTCTGCAGCAAACTGTGCCACCGGTGAAGTGTGTGTGTGTCTTTAAGTGTGTTTATAAATGTGTGTGTGTGTCTGCTGGCCTTGAATGGACGCCTCGAGTGCCAGACTGAGAAAGTGGAATCAGTTTTCATCCTGACAGGCAATCCACCAGCCGTGTGTGTGTGTGTGTGTGTGTGTGTGTGTGTGTGTGTGTGTGTGTGTGTGTGTGTGTGTGTGTGTGTGTGTGTGTGTGTGTGTGTGAGGCTGAAGGACAAATTTAAAAAAAGACTTTATAGGCGAGAGAGAGAGAGAGAGAGAGACCCCCCAAAAGAGACAATGAACAGAAAAACAGAGGATCCTCCTCTTCCTCCTCCTCTTCCTCCTCCTCTTCCTCATCCTCTTCCTCCTCCTCCTCCTCCTCCTCCTCCTCCTCCTCTTCCTCCTCCTCCTCCTCTTCTTTCTCTTCCTCTTTCTCTTCCTCCTCCTCCTCCTCTTCTTTCTCTTCCTCCTCCTCCTCCTCCTCCTCCTCCTCCTCCTCCTCCTCTTCCTCCTCCTCCTCCTCCTCCTCTTCTTCCTCCTCCTCCTCCTCTTCCTCCTCCTCCTCCTCCTCTTCTTTCTCTTCCTCCTCCTCTTCCTCCTCCTCCTCTTCTTCCTCCTCCTCCTCCTCCTCCTCCTTCTCCTCCCTCCTCCTCTTCTTTCTCTTCCTCCTCCTCTTCCTCCTCCTCCTCCTCCTCCTCCTCCTCCTCCTCTTCTTCCTCCTCCTCCTCCTCCTCCTCCTCCTCCTCCTCCTCCTCCTCCTTTCTCTTCCTCCTCCTCTTCCTCCTCCTCCTCCTCCTCCTCTTCCTCCTCCTCCTCCTCCTCCTCCTCCTCCTCCTCCTCCTCCTCTTCTTTCTCTTCCTCCTCCTCTTCCTCCTCCTCCTCCTCTTCCTCCTCCTCCTCCTCCTCCTCTTCTTTCTCTTCCTCCTCCTCTTCCTCCTCCTCCTCCTCTTCCTCCTCCTCCTCCTCCTCTTCTTTCTCTTCCTCCTCCTCCTCCTCTTCCTCCTCCCTGTTGCTCCACAGGAAGTTTACCGTGTGGGTAATGAGGCGCCGTAGCGAACACGCGTGTAATCCGAGCTGTAATCGATGTGCAGGCTCAGCCTGTGGCGGCTCGGCGGCAGCTCAGTGAAATCCTGATTTCACGCAGCGCTCTGTGTTCAGATCAACACGCTCAGTCTGACGACACGAGACGACGCTCGCCAAACGCTTCCTGGCGTCCACACGAGTCTGCTTCCTCTGCCAGACGAGCCAAAGAGCTCGTTTAATCTGAGTTAATGTGAGGAATCTGAATTCATCAGATAAACGGCTCAAAGAATTCAAACTTTAAACACGAGCAACCAGTCGCTAAAGTAACCGCTAGTTAGCTGCTGCTAACTGAATCCGCTGTTAGCATGCTAACAGAACCGGGCTCAGCAGCCGGACCGGACCGGGTTGGAGCACAGCCTCTGAGACCAACAGGGAATAACGTTACAGTACCGAGGAGATTTACAGACTTTATGATGGAAACACTGATCAGTAATGAACTGTGGTTAGCTCGGTCAGCTAACTGAACTGACTCAGCCCGGGACGATTCACCTCGTTCATCTTTCTTCTTCTTCTGTTTTAAACGACCGCCTGGTTTCTCCAGTGTGTGTGTGTGTGTGTGTGTGTGTGTGTGTGTGTGTGTGTGTAAACTCGCACTGTGAATGAACGAGTGATCAAAGATCACTTCATGTCATCATCAGTCTGTACTCACAATCTGTAAATCTGCTGTGACGGACAGGTGAGGCCTCCAGCTGGTCAGGTGACAGGACAGGAAGTGCTCACTGTGTAACAGGAAGTGAACAGGAAGTGATGAGGCGGGGGTGGACCCCCTCAGACGTCCTGGAAAGACAAAAAAAAACAATTATTTACATTAACGCGTCTTATCCTGATTGAAAGAATCATACATTCTGACAGAACCCGAGCTAGATTTAGATTAACGAGTGTGAACAGTCGGACTCCTCCTCTCTGCTCTCCTTTAATTAACGTCTTAACGAGGACTGACCAGCCGCGCTCGTTAGCGGCAGCTGCAGGAAGTTTAGCATGAGCTAACCTTTCCTGATGCTAACGGCAGCCATCGAGTGACGAGCGGTGTCCAATTAGAGGCGACCTCCCTTAACGAGGTCAAACAGTCAAGGACCATGGGAGAATGCGAGGGAGGTGGAGGAGGTGGAGGAGGAGGTGACAACATGAAATACATCGACACGCCATCCTGCTGCCACAAACACTCACTAAACACCAGATGTGAATTCATCCACCGCTGAAAATAGTCCCCAACAGTCCTGTTACACCTCGTAGGGACCGATGAGCTGACAGCCAGGAAGTCAGACCGTATTGTGAGACGGACATATCGTGTCGCATCAGCTCTCCTTTGCAAGCACACAGTTAGCAACACGAGCTAATGTTAGCTTCGAAATGGAGTCCGCTAACGACTACAAACGACCAGCACCGACTACAACAGTTAACGGTTAAGGTTAAAGTTAGCTTGCAAGCTAACGTATCAAACCCTTTCTTGTGTGGCTAACGTCAGCTAACGTCATCCAGACTGTCGGCGCTGTAAATCTTCCGTCTTGTCGTTTGCAGGTTGTCGGTTGTCGTTGCGAGGCGGTCGGATAAGCGCAGCACTGCTAGTTAACTTTAACTTGATGCTTGCTAACGTTACTGCTAGCAAAACACTATGAGCGGATGTGTTATTTACAGCTTTAATCCATTATACTAACTTATGAATTGTCCAGCTCCGGTTCTGGCACGACACCAGCTCCGCTCCCCATCAGCATTCCTAAAAAGCTAACATAAGCTAACAGCAGCTACCAAGCTGAGCTAACATTAGCAGAGGCACCATTTGTCTGATTACAGACATTTGACTTATTCGTCCGTTGTCCCTCGTCTGTCTCCGTCCGTCTCTTCCTCTTCATTCATCTTCACTTTCTAATCAACGTATGGACTTCATCTTGTCTTCCTGTTTACCTCGTCGTCTCTCGTCGTCTCTTTTAATTAATTTAATTCATCTTCGTCTCTGTTTCATTACTTTAAACTCATCCTCGTCTTCATCTTGTCTCCGTCCCTCCATCACGCTCTGTCTCATTAGACCGGTCTGCTAATGAACAGGCTGTAATTCATGTGGTCCGTCCTCCATCTGTCTTCGTCTCTTTGTCCTCCTCTCTTCATCTTTATTGTTAAACTTGTGTTTTATTAAATGGACTCTGTGATCGGGACGCTCGGATGTTTGTGCGATGTGAGAGGAAGCGATGGACGGCCGGCCTCAATCAAAGAATACATTTATTAATCATAACTCACATAAACACACGGAGCACGAGCTGAGTGATAAATATATATCTTGAATTTATGAATGAAGCAGCTGCTCACACTTCAGATTTTATACACAATATATCTGATGTCCTCTGCTCAGCTACAGCTCTCTGTGATTTACACACTTTATGATGGACACATAGCTTTAGCATAACCACTTGCTAAAGCAGCTAACCGCTAACTGAATCAGAACCGGGCTCAGGCTCAGCAGCCAGACCGGACCGGGTTGGAGCACAGCCTCTGAGACCAACAGGGAAGAACGTCACCGAGGTGATTTACAGACTTTATGGTGGAAACACTGATCAGTAGCATTGGAGCGTCTCCTGGAGGTCAAAGGTCAGGACTCTGTCCTCTGTGTAGCGTCGGGTCGGGGGTCAGAGGTCAGAGAGGTCAGCTGATTCCCAACACACAGCAGGAGGGGGAGGGGGCTGCGAGCCACGTGATTGGCCAACATTGACATAGTGACATTACTGCAGTCTGATTGGTGGTGGGGGTAACGGAGCCGGGACCTGGTTTGAACTCGTCCTCCCACACTTCACCCCCTGTGGATGATTGACAGATGGTGTGGAGAGAAACGTAGGCGCAGAGTGATGCATGCTGGGAGGAGATTGTTCATTATGTAAATGAAGAAAAACTGAATATTAATTTATTTAATTCAGCTTCACGAGAAACAAACGGGTCGCAGAGAGCCGGGTCAGTCCCTGATCACTGACGGAGGTGATGGAGTCACATCTCTGAACTCTTGTGGCCGCTTTGTGAAACCCGCCAAAATAAAAGCATAGATATCAACGTAACGATGTATACTTCCAACTGTCTACGACACAAAGATCAGAACTTTATTTAATGTGACGGGCGCTCTGCAGCCTGGAAAGATCAACCGACCGACGTCTGACAGTCACACACACCTGAAGTCACACACACCTGAAGTCTCACACACCTGAAGTCACACACACACCTGAAGTCTCACACACACCTGAAGTCACACACACCTGAAGTCACACACACCTGAAGTCACACACACATCTGAAGTCTCACACACACCTGAAGTCACACACACCTGAAGTCACACACACACCTGAAGTCACACACACACCTGAAGTCTCACACACACCTGAAGTCACACACACCTGAAGTCACACACACACCTGAAGTCTCACACACACCTGAAGTCACACACACCTGAAGTCACACACACATCTGAAGTCACACACACACCTGAAGTCACACACACACCTGAAGTCTCACACACCTGAAGTCACACACACACCTGAAGTCTCACACACACCTGAAGTCACACACACCTGAAGTCACACACACACCTGAAGTCACACACACCTGAAGTCTCACACACACC
>OX336899.1:77500-80000 GCA_946959425.1 Argyrosomus regius | reverse complement strand
AATGTCTTTTGTGCATTGTCCCTGTTTTAAATAAATAAATTCCTATTCCTATTCCTAAACCTGGGCTTAAGTCAGGCTCAGCTCAGACAGACAAACCTTCTTTATAACTGTGTCCAGTCTGTGCGTGGGTTAAACTCAGCTGACAGCCACGATGAAGCCAGATTAAAACTGAAACCAGGTTAAACCCAAGTTTAGATTCAAACTGACCTGAGAACAGACGTCACTCTGTGTGCAATATGATGATGATTAATCTCAGTCTGTCTTTAATTGAGTCCATCGTTAATCTGGACTAAAATTTACATTTTAGGATTTTCACGACACGTTCCACTGGCTTAACTAAACCTGACATTAACTAAACCTGAGCTAAACTTAACCAGAATAAACCCAAGATTAACCTGAGTTAAACCTGGACTAAACTGAGCACACTTACAGCTGACTCGGCACTCTTGCTGACGTTTCTGATTATCTTGCAGCAGTGTGTTTGACACACACACCAGAAGACACACACACACACCTTGACATTTCCTGCTGGGTGACATCTCTCAGACTAACAAGCTGAAGAAACATAAACACTAACAAAGACAGATCAGCTGATGACAGCACAGAGTGTGTGTGTGTGTGTGTGTGTGTGTGTGTGTGTGTGTGTGTCTCATTTAGCTGTTTGCAGAAAATGACTTTTTGCTCATTTTAAAGATTCATTGTGTTTTTAAAACGTTCTCTGAATGTTACTCAAATGTTTTTTGTTCATAACGAGCTGCAGCAGCTGATTATAATTAATATTTAAATTAAATCTACATGAGCGTGACGAGCTTCACGTCATCATCTGACACAAGCCGGTCCAAACCGGTTCTGTCAGATCTGATAAACCTGCTTCATAAACACATTTGGACCTCTCTGCTCACTGTAACGCTGATGGTATCTGATCTGAACATGTCGGGACAGAAAACATGAAAGATACAAACTCTAAAACTGTGTAAATAAATGTAGAGTGTGTCTGACATACATTATTATTGACACTGCAGCAGCACAGAGACTTCAATACAGTTAGTCAAAGGCAGGCTTGAGGTTGCCAAGCAACCAGGGTCAGCTGCAGGTCAGAGCAATTAACTGCAGCTGTGCTCTGTCTGTGTGTGAGTGACTGCTGAGAGACACAGAAAATCTCTAAATGAACCCCCTCCAACTAGTGGACACTAATGCCAAACGGTAGGTCGTATCAAAAAGCCCAAATGACCGTGAGCATCCTCATCTTGTCGACCATGTGAATGCCGAATTTCAGTGTCTAAAGTTAAAAAATGTGACCTGGGGAGAGAGAGAAAGAACAGGTGCCTCGTGCTCCTTTGGGAAATTTCTCCTCTCCAGTTTACATGGGAGTAGATGGGGCTGTCGGTGGGTGATCCTGGCGCATCAGTGCGTCTCCCGCCAAAACTATAAGTCTGACAGCTTCAGCAGTGATATCGCTGCGTAGCCCACGAATTTTCCTACGTTTCTATGTATAAATTATTTCTGTAGAGTGACATTTGTGGCCACGAGAGCCGTTTGCAAATGTATTTTTTGACAAATGTTTCTCTCCCTCTCCACTCTAGCGATGATGTCACCCACTCTAGCTCTGGAACATTCTACCAATACACACCCATTGTAAATGTTGGTGTGGTTTTTGGTGATTTTTGGCAAAACCGTTTGGTAGGGCTGGACGATTAATCGAATTTTGATCATGATTTCGATTTTGGCTTCTCACGATCATGAAAACACTGTAATCGAAGAAAAACGATTAATGTGCCGCCGTGCGGCGTGTATGCAAATTACTGCGCTGTAAAAGCACAGTGAACGCACCTGTGTCGGCTGCAGCTGCAGCAGTGAGTTTGTGGATCAATTGTGGAGCGAGCGACTGACAACATGGCAGAAAAGCAGCCTGAGCCTTTCGATGAAAAGAAAGGTCGGACAAGTTCGGTCATTTGGAGACATTTTGGCTTCAAATCGTCGGACGTAGAGCAGAAAGAGATTGTTTGCAAAGTTTGTCACGCCGTCGTGTCTGCACCCCGGGACAACACGACAAATTTGTTTAACCATTTAAAGTTCATTTAAAGTGTTCTATGACAAAGTATTGACCGAGCAAAAGACCCAAAAAAGTGCAAGAGCGTCAACTTCAGCCACCGCCACCGCAACACAGTCCTCCATTGAGGACACTCTTTACAATGCCGCTCCATATCCCACCGGCTCCCGGTGACAGCGAGACATTACGGAGGCGGTTATTGTGGTTATTTATTTTTATTTATTGTTTTTACATTGGTATTGCTATTATTCAATCACTGAAGCCAGAAGAAGCAGGGAGAACAGTCTGTGTATGTAGACTGGGTATTTATTTATTTTATTTTTATTATTATTTATATATATTATTATTATTTTACTTTTTTACTCGTTACTAATTTATTACTGGTTGTTTTTCTAAAAGTTATATTTAAAGTTGAGTTTTGGTGGCGCAATAAACACTTTTTTTGAAATC
>OX336899.1:70000-75000 GCA_946959425.1 Argyrosomus regius | reverse complement strand
GTTCGCTTGTTATCACTAGCAACACATTATCTGAGCTGCCAAATGACTTTACCAGCTAACAAGATACATGTAATACATGGTAGATAAGTTTGCCAACAGATCCTTGAGTTCCAGGACCTTAGCTTTTGCTTAGCATGATGATAAAAACAAATAAAATCTGTATGAAGACGCTGCTCAACCATCAGCCAGCGAACCACAACTTTAATCAGCCTTTAAAACTGGACCAGACCAAAGCTCCAACCTCTTAACCTTTACAGGTGTTTCATCGACACCACGAGACACCTGAACAGCGTGCAGGTGTCCTGCCTGTAGCCCAAAACTGAAAATGCTGTAGAAACAACATGCAGGGTTCCTGTAAGCACTGCTGATTTGTAGGTCATGAGACATCCAAGTGTCGATGCTGAAACTGGGCCAAAGTTTGGAGAGAGAGCGAGATAGAAAGAGGATTGTGTTGGACTCACCTGGTGAGGAGGGACGGTCAAGGAGAGGACACACATGGAAAGAGAGAGAGAGGGTCATATTAGTTCACAGTCCAGATTCAGATCATGACACAAAAACTAACTCAGAGCTCACGCTCACGGTAAACCAAGACATGAGCTGACATGATTAGATCAACAGGAATCCACCTGAAGATGCATCCACGCTGGAAATGTTTGAGTTTGGGATAAAAACATCTGCACTTATCGTACGACTGATGGATTCATGAATGAACACAAAGAACAATTCAGTCTGCTTTACTTTCTACCTGTGAAGCATCAAAACACAGAACAGGAAGGAAACAAGTTGATGGCCACCACAAAACTCTCCACACAAACATCTCATGAGCTGATCAGTTAAAGGGATACTCAGGTACATCAGGTATACACCAACAACATCAAGACATTAATCCAGAGTCGGTGTCACCTACAGTAGACGGTGACAGGCTGGTTATGACAGCATGGCGATGGTGATGTATTGCTGTGGAGGCAGGCAACAACAAAACAGAATTTATCCACCTAAAAACATCAGTACTAGTCAAAGTGTACGCCACATTTAAAATGTTTCCACCGCTTCATGTTGTCATCAGACAGCTCTTATTTGATGGGAAACTGAAGCTCGTTAAAGTCAGCAGACTTCATTGACAGAAACATCATGTTGTTTCCAGAGTTGCTGGTCCACTTCTGCCTCGATATGCAGCAACTAGTTGATATTTTAGATCTGAACAGCAACACTGAAGTCTTAATAACACAGCACGACTTGAACGTGTTGGTGTTTTATCCAAATTAGCTCCGTGTTCACATCTGGACATTTTCATGAAGGAGAGTGATGAAAATTTGACAAACATTATTCTGCACAGTTGAAAGCTTTTATTTGATGAGTTGTTGTACCAGCAGGTAGCATCAGCACCTGATGTTGGCCTCACAGGTGTGTGCGACAGCCTCTCACGAGAGCTGAATCTAAAATCTGACATACAGCCGTGAAAGATAACGACAATGACTGTGTGGAATATTTGTTCAGCTCAATTTGAGATCCAGAAAAGTCTGAAAACAAATAAAATGTTATCAGACAAACATGTTGCATTAATTTGTAGCCCTGAAGATGTTCTAGTTTCATGTTTTTTTAAGTTAATAGTGCAGCATCGTCTGCATAGAGACGAACATGAAACGAATTATGGCCCTGTTACGCTTCCCTGAGGGACGCCACAGGTCATAAATTGAAGACTTTAAAGCATCTAAACTGAAATAAAATGCTCATCGACAGACAAAGTAACACGTTAGCACAAAGGATAACATGCTAACATGTCATGTTCAGGTCAACGTCCAGCCGATTACATTGAGGTAACAATCTAACAGGTTATGTGGCACCTCCCTCAGGACAAATGTGACATTTTTACCTCATTAGTGGTAAAAATCTAAGAATAGAAAAGTTTCCATTTTTCTGCTGTATAATGAGCAGCAGTTATTTTTTAAAATGAGGTCCGAGGGGATCATTACGGGACAGATCGGACCGTAAACGGGACAAACTGTCAGGAAGCAGTTTAGAGTCTAAACACCTGAACAGCTGCACACAAAGCTGCACTGATGCTATTAATACGAAATAATAAAAACAGGTCAACAAACAGAAAGTGAAGTTTGAATACGACGAGCCGAGCTACAGCCTCAAACTGTCACAATACATTCATGCACAACGACGACACACAACACATTATCGGGTTTGATTGACAGCTCAACATTTGGAAATGTTTCTGAGGAAGTGTGTGTGTGTGTGTGTGTGTGTGTGTGTGTGTGTTATGCTTAAAGGTTTAAATGTATGCAGCTGGTGTTTCTGCAGGCTGTCAGAGCTGAATGTCTCTCTGACAGCTACAACACTGAAACACTCAGATACAGCAGCCATGACTGACTGACTGTGTGTGTGTGTGTGTGAGTGTGTTTGCCTTAAAACACACACTTTGCAAATGTGTGTGTGTCTATAATTAGCTCATACGTGCAATTTGTCATCACGCAAAAGTTTCAAAAGGCTAAAAAATGTAAATGTCTCCGTGACGTCCCCGCAGACTGTCTAAAACCTGGACGTAGTCTCCGTGACGTCCCCGCAGACTGTCTAAAACCTGGACGTAGTCTCCGTGACGTCCCCGCAGACTGTCTAAAACCTGGACGTAGTCTCCGTGCCGTCCCCGCAGACTGTCTAAAACCTGGACGTAGTCTCCGTGACGTCCCCGCAGACTGTCTAAAACCTGGACGTAGTCTCCGTGACGTCCCCGCAGACTGTCTAAAACCTGGACGTAGTCTCCGTGACGTCCCCGCAGACTGTCTAAAACCTGGACGTAGTCTCCGTGACGTCCCCGCAGACTGTCTAAAACCTGGACGTAGTCTCCGTGACGTCCCCGCAGACTGTCTAAGACCTGGACGTAGTCTCCGTGACGTCCCCGCAGACTGTCTAAAACCTGGACGTAGTCTCCGTGACGTCCCCGCAGACTGTCTAAAACCTGGACGTAGTCTCCGTGACGTCCCCGCAGACTGTCTAAAACCTGGACGTAGTCTCCGTGACGTTCAGCGTCTATAATGATTATATGACTCAGAATCCATCATGCTAATCATGCTAATCATGCTAATCATGCTAATCATGCACGCCTGAGAGAGGTTGAAGCTCCTGATGGATGGAAGGAAAGGAAGCAAAGAGAAGTACCAGAGAACAAAGGAAGGAAGGAAGGAAGGAAGGAAGGAAGGAAGGAAGGCTACATGTCAAGAGAAAACAGCTGATTGTTTGTTGGTCACAATCCATTCAGAGAAACGAGGAGAGTCAAATCAAACGTTCATATTTAAAAGATAAAATCTGATTATTATTTGTGTCACACACACACAAACACACACACACACACTGTCATCTGTCACGGCTCTGTATTCATGACATTATGAAACCATCATTAACTGCAATCTGGACAATGAACATCAGCTGTGTGTGTGTGTGTGTGTGTGTGTGTGTGTGTGTGTGTGTGTGCGTCTGCTTTTTGCCGCCTCATTTCAGATAAACAGACACATCAGACAGACAATTAACAGTGACGGAGGCTGACGGAGAGTTAATGAGAAAACACTAAAAATAAAACAATGATTGAAAAATGATGGAGGAGAAGATGGAGGAGGAGAAGATGGAGGAAGGAGGACAAGATGGAGGAGAAGATGGAGGAAGGAGAAGATGGAGGAAGGAGGACAAGATGGAGGAGAAGATCGAGGAGAAGATGGAGGAAGGAGGAGAAGATGAGGGAGAAGATGGAGGTTGTTGACGTCACCGTGGAAACGCCTGTCTCATATGGTTTTCCCGCCCAAACATCAGTCCGTGGTCCGGTTCTGATGCTCATTGTCGGGTCTTTGAGCAGTGGACGGGTCTGACTGTGTGTTCTGACAGCTTTCTATCAGAACCAGCATGAACTTCTTCAACTTTGGATCGGTACTGACCGCTGCGTATGAACATGGCTGACCAATGAACTGCGAGCTGAGCCGAGTGGCTTATTAACACGTAAAGTTATGAATAATTAAGAGCGTGGACTTTGATTGACAGGTGGGCGTGGTCACAGGTGACCCAGGCTCATTCAGCCCGACATGAAAACAGGAAGTGAAACTTTTTTTAGACTCAAAAGAAAGTTTGATTTATTTTTTAATGACTCAATTTAATGTGTGTGTGTGTGTGTGTGTGTGTGTGTGTTAATCCTCCCTCCAGTTGCCAAATTAGATAAGCACCAATCCTATCTACCCACAATCCCCCATGGCTGCTCCAAATGAATAATGGGTAAATGAAGGACAGAAGAGTCAACACACACACACACACACACACACACGCACACGCACACACACACACACACACACACAGTTATAATCAGGTATGTGTGTGTTTATTTAAATTCATTCCTGCAGCAAAACTCTGAAGATTTATTAGATTTAATATTTGAACAACCGGAGGACACACACTGAACTACACACACTGAACTACACACACTGAACTACACACACTGAACTACACACACTGAACTACACACTGAACTACACACTGAACTACACACACTGAACTACACACTGAACTACACACTGAACTACACACACTGAACTACACACACTGAACTACACACACTGAACTACACACTGAACTACACACACTGAACTACACACTGAACTACACACACTGAACTACACACACTGAACTACACACACTGAATCTCTGATGGTGACACCAAACTCGCGTCAATAACATCTGAATGTCTGTAACGACACATCACAAACTGTGTTTCTGTGATTGTTTGTGCTGCTGAGTCACTTTTACCTTTAAATGACTCAGCAGACAAACTGTGACTCTCTCAAACGGTGACCAGAAAAAACACATTTCTTTTTCCCATGATGCATCAGAAAAGCCTGAGTTTAAATGGCAGCGTCTCCTTCGTGCCGCCGCTCTCTTCTTCTTCTTCTCTTTAAATGTCACGATGATTTTCCATCTGAAGTGACGTTCAGCGTCACACAAAGGAAAAAAAAAAA
>OX336899.1:45000-65000 GCA_946959425.1 Argyrosomus regius | reverse complement strand
ACATGTAGACTACACACACACGAACACGTTAACACATGTAGACTACACACACACGAACACGTTAACACATGTAGACTACACACACACGAACACGTTAACACATGTAGACTACACACACACGAACACGTTAACACATGTAGACTACACACACACGAACACGTTAACACATGTAGACTACACACACACGAACACGTTAACACATGTAGACTACACACATGAACACGTTAACACATGTAGACTACACACATGAACACGTTAACACATGTAGACTACACACATGAACACGTTAACACATGTAGACTACACACATGAACACGTTAACACATGTAGACTACACACATGAACACGTTAACACATGTAGACTACACACATGAACACGTTAACACATGTAGACTACACACATGAACACGTTAACACATGTAGACTAACAAAACATAACACAAACACACACACAACACATTAACACGTGTAGACTACACACACATGAACACGTGTAGACTACACACATGAACACGTTAAGACATGTAGACTACACACACATGAACACGTTAACACATGTAGACTACACACACATGAACACGTTAACACATGTAGACTTCACACACGAACACGTTAACACATGTAGACTACACACACGAACACGTTAACACATGTAGACTACACACACATGAACACGTTAACACATGTAGACTACACACACGAACACGTTAACACATGTAGACTACACACATGAACACGTTAACACATGTAGACTACACACACGAACACGTTAACACATGTAGACTACACACACATGAACACGTTAACACATGTAGACTACACACACATGAACACGTTAACACATGTAGACTACACACACGAACACGTTAACACATGTAGACTACACACATGAACACGTTAACACATGTAGACTACACACACATGAACATGTTAACACATGTAGACTACACACACATGAACACGTTAACACATGTAGACTACACACACACGAACACGTTAACACATGTAGACTACACACACACGAACACGTTAACACATGTAGACTACACACACATGAACACGTTAACACATGTAGACTTCACACACGAACACGTTAACACATGTAGACTACACACATGAACACGTTAACACATGTAGACTACACACACATGAACACGTTAACACATGTAGACTACACACACGAACACGTTAACACATGTAGACTACACACATGAACACGTTAACACATGTAGACTACACACACGAACACGTTAACACATGTAGACTACACACACATGAACACGTTAACACATGTAGACTACACACACATGAACACGTTAACACATGTAGACTACACACACGAACACGTTAACACATGTAGACTACACACATGAACACGTTAACACATGTAGACTACACACACATGAACATGTTAACACATGTAGACTACACACACATGAACACGTTAACACATGTAGACTACACACACACGAACACGTTAACACATGTAGACTACACACACGAACACGTTAACACATGTAGACTACACACACATGAACACGTTAACACATGTAGACTACACACACACGAACACGTTAACACATGTAGACTACACACACACGAACACGTTAACACATGTAGACTACACACACGAACACGTTAACACATGTAGACTACACACACAAACACGTTAACACATGTAGACTACACACACGAACACGTTAACACATGTAGACTACACACACGAACACGTTAACACATGTAGACTACACACACATGAACACGTTAACACATGTAGACTACACACACACGAACACATTAACACGTGTAGACTACACACACACATGAACACGTGTAGACTACACACATGAACACGTTAACACATGTAGACTACACACACGAACACGTTAACACATGTAGACTACACACACATGAACACGTTAACACATGTAGACTACACACACATGAACACGTTAACACATGTAGACTACACACACATGAACACGTTAACACATGTAGACTACACACACATGAACACGTTAACACATGTAGACTACACACACATGAACACGTGTAGACTACACACATGAACACGTTAACACATGTAGACTACACACACGAACACGTTAACACATGTAGACTACACACACGAACACGTTAACACATGTAGACTACACACATGAACACGTTAACACATGTAGACTACACACACGAACACGTTAACACATGTAGACTACACACACGAACACGTTAACACATGTAGACTACACACACATGAACACGTTAACACATGTAGACTACACACACGAACACGTTAACACATGTAGACTACACACACGAACACGTTAACACATGTAGACTACACACACATGAACACGTTAACACATGTAGACTACACACACACGAACACGTTAACACATGTAGACTACACACACGAACACGTTAACACATGTAGACTACACACACATGAACACGTTAACACATGTAGACTACACACACACGAACACGTTAACACATGTAGACTACACACACACGAACACGTTAACACATGTAGACTACACACACGAACACGTTAACACATGTAGACTACACACACGAACACGTTAACACATGTAGACTACACACACGAACACGTTAACACATGTAGACTACACACACGAACACGTTAACACATGTAGACTACACACACATGAACACGTTAACACATGTAGACTACACACACACGAACACATTAACACGTGTAGACTACACACACATGAACACGTGTAGACTACACACATGAACACGTTAACACATGTAGACTACACACACGAACACGTTAACACATGTAGACTACACACACGAACACGTTAACACATGTAGACTACACACACATGAACACGTTAACACATGTAGACTACACACACATGAACACGTTAACACATGTAGACTACACACACGAACACGTTAACACATGTAGACTACACACACATGAACACGTGTAGACTACACACATGAACACGTTAACACATGTAGACTACACACACGAACACGTTAACACATGTAGACTACACACACATGAACACGTTAACACATGTAGACTACACACACGAACACGTTAACACATGTAGACTACACACACGAACACGTTAACACATGTAGACTACACACACGAACACGTTAACACATGTAGACTACACACACAAACACGTTAACACATGTAGACTACACACACGAACACGTTAACACATGTAGACTACACACACATGAACACGTTAACACATGTAGACTACACACACGAACACGTTAACACATGTAGACTACACACACGAACACGTTAACACATGTAGACTACACACACATGAACACGTTAACACATGTAGACTACACACACATGAACACGTTAACACATGTAGACTACACACACATGAACACGTTAACACATGTAGACTACACACACACGAACACGTTAACACATGTAGACTACACACACGAACACGTTAACACATGTAGACTACACACACATGAACACGTTAACACATGTAGACTACACACACATGAACACGTTAACACGTGTAAATTATACACACAAACATCTTGTTAAGACAAAAACAGTAAATTTCTGCAAAATAACTGAATTTTTTCTGTTTGTTACATTTTCTGTAAATTAACAACCAAACAAACTACTAAATGAGTTATTTCATAGTTTTGTACAGAAAGATTATTATATTATTTATACAGTACCTTACCGTACAGTATCCTGGTTTCCATTACTGTCGTTTTACATACAAATGTATGTAAAATGACAGTAATTATCTGTAATGATCAATAATTAATGTAATAATCTGTAATATGGGCTCATTATATAAATGTTACGATAAATCTTTTATATTCAAACTCTGTAACACAATTTACAGAAAATAAATGATTACAGTCATTTTTCTGTAAAATAACTAAATGTATACAGTTATTTTCTGTAAATTAAGAACCAAACTGTTATTTAAATGTTCTGTCATGTTGTATTTCTCTGTTTTGTACAGAACTGTACACAAAACTCTGTAAAATTACAGACAGTGTTTGATCGTAATAATTTATAGAAAATCTGTAAAATAACAGAGTTTCTCTGTAGAACGACACACAAACAGCACACAGATGATTACTCACATTGAGACAATTATTTGTTTTCTGAAATGTTTAAATATGCAAATGAGGCGTTAAGTGATGTAACGTCAGGTGACGGACACAAACAGAAGTGAAGTCGTCGTCTGCAGGTTTCTGGTTTGAAGCCTCAGACGTGACTTCCATGAAACAAACGGTTGTTGTGGACGTGGCCTCGATTTGGAGATTTTAAATGGCTGAAGGGGTTAATCTGCCCCTGTGTGTGTGTGTGTGTGTGTGTGTCCTTGAGCAGTTGGTGAGGGAGGATGGGGATGTTCGTCTGTCTTTGGATTAAATCCGATAAGATTCGACCTCCTCCCCGTTAACCTCCAGCCTCTATCCTCCCATCGGCTGGAAAATGCCCTAAAACCCCCCACAGTGTGTGTGTGTGTGTGTGTGTGTGTGTGTGTGTGTGTTTGTGTCGCTGTGGTAAATATGTTCAGCAGCAGCAAGACAGTTATTCTCCTCTGCCATCATGTCCATAGATGCTGCTGAGCCCGGTTACATCGCCCGCTCGCCCAGCTCCGGTTCTGGCACGACACCGGCTCCGCTCCCCGTCAGCACCAGTAGCATCAACAGATAGTTTATGAGAGGAGAGTCACATGATGATGACTGAAGAACTGATCTAAGTCCTTCAAAATAAAATCAGAGCTTCAGTGTTTGTAGCTGCGCAGTGATAAATGTGCTGCGTGTGTCTGCAGTGTTTAACGGGCCTCCAGCAGGCCTGACATCAGATAATCTGCTGCCTTTAATCCCTGACCTGGAGGAGGTGAGGAGGGGAGAGGGAAGACACCACCCTGTTATCTGTTATCTGTCCGGGTGCAGCCAACTCCACCCGAAGCCATTCACAACATTTCAAAATAAGAGAGAGCTTTGTTTCTACCTACAGACAAACCAACGAAGAAGTAACATCATCATCATCATCTGCATATAACTGTTAAAACTACTCGACGTGTTTCAATCTGAAAGCACCACACGGAGGACGGCCTGTTGTTTCACGGTAAATAACTGTCAGCTGTGGCTGCAATAAGCACGATGTACCATTTTTGTCATATTACAGTAAAAAGATGTTGGTGCTGTTGATTTCACCAAACAGCTGACATGAAAATACCATATTAGTGCCGTATAAATGAAGGTTTTTTGTCATGAAATATTACGGTGTTTTACCGTACAATTAACAATGTCTAATATAAAATACTTTATTCTGGATGAATTCCCTTAAAATGCCGTGTGAACAAAGACTGACACATGACTGTGTCATGTTTCACAGTAAAATCTGCAGACATTTGTTACAGTGTGAGCGTAACGTTAGCAGCTGAGTGTTGTTAACTCGCCTCACGTGGACGTAGATACTCGGCTCAGAGGAAGTTAACAGTCAATGTGAGCGACCTCTGGACAAACAGCAGGACGATGTGATGCTCAGTGATCGGGTCTCATCGTGCAGACGCATCATCAGGTCGTGTGTTTAAAATCCGGATACGAGACGTTAACGAGCTATAACTGGACAATCAGGACACGTTCTTCTGTCCTCGATTCATTCACACATTTAAAACAAACTAAAGTTCAAACGCTTCAAAAAGTTCCAATCAGCTGATAACGAAGTGAAGATTCCTCCGTCTGGACAAACTTCCTTTTTTCCTTTTTTAGTTTCTCTCGGCTCATAAACTGTTTTTGGTTTAATGATCTCACTTTCCATCCTGCCAAATAAAAACACTCCTCTGCACCCAAAATACCAAGCGCTGCTCCTCCTCCTCCTCCTCCCCCTCCTCCTCCCGTCCTGCATCAGTACGATGGAGAAACTGAAGCCAAGCAGCACATTCCTCTGACAGGCCGAGAGTCACCAAACACCCAAAAAACTCCCACGACGCTGTTTTTAATTTGACTGATATTAATATTCATTTACATCCAACTGAGGATGTGATGAAGTAAAAGATCAACAAAATAATTTAAATTTAATGAAAGAAAAAAAGGAAATGTTATTTTTACGGTAAAAAGCTGTCAGCTGTGTTTATTTTACCGTAATAAATACGGTATAATCTTTTCTAATATTACGGTAAAAGTATGTGAGTACTGTTGATTTCTTGTTTAAGGTTGGTGTTTTATTCCATATTTTAAATGTCTGTAAACCACGACAGTAAAAGACCGTAAAATATGCCATTAAATATTACGGTGTTTTACTGCATAATAAACAGTCTCTAACATGAAATATGACTTTATTGTGTATGAATAATAATATTAAAATGCCCTATAAATAAAGGTTTTGTGTCGTATTCCATATTTTACGGTTTGGCAGTTTTTTACCGTAAATCTACAGACATTTATTTAATACATGGATGTGGCTCATACTTGGAGACTCACACTGTGTTAGCCTGGCTCCAAATCTAATGTTGATAAATGCAGCTCTGACATTTTATTATCAGTGAACAGAGCTCCACTGGCTGCAACAATAATGTCTGATTATATAGAGTCTTATGGAGAATTTATTGGCTCAGTAAACAGTTTGCTCATCAGTTTCTGGTCTCTAGTTTCGAGTCTTCTTCATCACAGCATGACGTTCATTTAGTAAATCATGTTTCATTCAGAGGAAAATAAAACTATGATGTTTGATTTTAAAGGTTTTGATACACGACGATGAAAAACATCGTGACGGTGACAGACTGAACTACACGACTCATCTGTCTTCAAAACCACAGAAGAAGAGAGACAATTACCAACAACACACACACACACACACGAGGTCTAATTACCCAGAAAGCATTGTGGCAAACAAAGCAAAGTGACAGAAAGAGAGCACTTTGAGTTAATGACATGAAACAGAGTGAGACGTTAAGAGAGAGAGAGCTGTGTGTTAATGAGCGAGCGACTGACACCACAGAAGAAGAAGAAAAACTTCATTTTCTTCTTCTCTTGTCAGGTCGTCGTGGGACGGCTGCTGCGGCAGGATGTGACCCAAATATCAGACAAACAAGAGAAGAAGAAACAAACACACACACACACACACACACACACACGACTTCTTCTTCTTCTCTTCCTTGAGATCATCATCAGGTCAAATCCTCCGTTCACAACTCTTTTAGGAAATAATGAGACAGACCAGAACGTGGACCGAGACCAGAACGTGGACCGAGACCAGAACGTGGACCGAGACCAGAACGTGGACCGAGACCAGAACGTGGACCGAGACCAGAACGTGGACTGAAACCAGAACATGGACCGAGGCCGGAACGTGGACTGAGACCAGAACGTGGACCGAGGCCAGAACGTGGACCGAGGCCAGAACGTGGACCGAGACCAGAACGTGGACTGAAACCAGAACATGGACCGAGGCCGGAACGTGGACCGAGACCAGAACGTGGACTGAAACCAGAACATGGACCGAGGCCGGAACGTGGACTGAGACCAGAACGTGGTCCGACACCAGAACGGACCAGAACGTGGTCCAAGGCCGAGACGAAGAGACGCCGCTGACGTCAAAACTCAAAGTACAAAACGAGCCGTCTGATTCATTATCGTCTGAACGTCTTATTTTGGGCTTGTAAACGTCGTCATGAACGTCTCTGACTGACTGAATCTTCCTCTACATGTTTGTTAATGTTGTCTGAAGTTGCAGCAATCAAATAACTAAACTGTGACTCAGCAGCAGGTGCAGCAGGTGCAGCAGGTGCAGCAGGTGCAGCAGGTGCAGGTTGACGAGTTTGTTGTGACCTTAAAATGACCCCACAGATTCTCAACACACACACCTGTAAATCTATCCTCGTGAGGACTCATGCTAACAAAAGACATTATCTGGACCGACACCTGAAGCTAACCAGAACCTTTAAAACGACGTCTGGACTCTTTAAAATGATCCAGACTGTCTTCACTGAACAGCTTTGTCCTCGCTTTGAAAGAAAATCTCAAAACGTCCTCACTTGGTGAAAGAGTCCTACACACAGGTCGGTCCTCACAAAGATAGGAAACGACACACACACAGCCGCTCTCAGGTGTCATACATCATGTTCAACACACCTATTATCACGTGAAGTGTCCTATTATGTGCTTACAGCAACCACGAGCACCTGACGATGTATCACACGCGACCTGTTATGCTAATGAGCTCGTTAAGTGAGTTAATTAATGTGCTGATTAGCACAAAGCTTCCCACGTGAACAGAACCATCCTGGCCTGACCCGTCACTGTTCATCACATGAAGGCGTTTGCCTCATTAATATGTTAATTTATGCAAACGCAGATTCAAAACATGACAAAACATTACTGACTTTAAAGAACCTAAAATATGAATCATACAAAAAACATCAAACGTCCTCCAGCTGCTCTGTGATTTACACTTTATGATGGACACATTGGAGAAAGAAGGAGACTTCCTGTTTGAAGGAGACTTCCTGTTTGAAGGAGACTTCCTGTTTGAAGGAGACTTCCTGTTTGAAGGAGACTTTAAGGTCTGAACGTTCTCACGCTGTTCGGCTCTTTACCATTTTAGGCTTGTAAGAAAACCTCTTATCTCTGAATGTGTGGAAGGCTGGGACAACGCTAACACACACACACACACACACACACACACACACACACACAGTGTGTTGTAATCTCTTCTTGTCTGAAGCTGCAGGAACTTAACAAACAAACGATGTTAAAAGTGTTTGGACGTGGCCACGTCGACTCATCGTGGAAACATCTTAACGAGCTCTGACATCATCAGACGAACACAAACGAAGCAGCTTCAGCTCGTTATGTCTGTGACTCAGTGTCCTGATTAAAACTGAAGAAGAAGAACGAGTTCTTACCTTGAATTCAGGACCGTCCAATCACAAGTAGCGTCACAGGGGAGCCAATCAGTGAAGGAGAAATGTCCAAATCCAGGAAGAGAAGAAGAAGAAGAAGTCCGGACAGTGTGTGTCGTTCCCGATGAACTCGTCTGTTTATAAAAGAAGAGAAGAAGAGTGAGGCTGTCAGATTCATCACAGGTGCATTGTGGGATGGGGCGAGGGTTTGTCTGAGAACTGGGACACGGAGAGATCGGACTACAACAGACGGAGAGATCAGGTTAACACACACACACACACACACACAATGAACACAGTCTGTTCAATCTACACTGAGAACAGGTCGTCTGTTTGTCTGCCACCTATGCATCAGAACCATCAGAACCATCAGAACCATCAGAACAGAGCCGGACTGAACAAGCTGCACACGCTTACAACACAAAAAAAGGAAACCTGTCTGTCTGTCTGTGAAGAACAGGATGAGCCACGATAATTCCAGGACGCCGTCTACGACCAAGACCAGGACGCCGTCTACGACCAAGACCAGTCTACGACGAAGACCAGGACACCGTCTACGACCAAGACCAGGACGCCGTCTACGACCAAGACCAGTCTACGACGAAGACCAGGACACCGTCTACGACCAAGACCAGGACGCCGTCTACGACCAAGACCAGGACGCCGTCTACGACCAAGACCAGGACGCCGTCTACGACCAAGACCAGTCTACGACGAAGACCAGGACACCGTCTACAACCAAGACCAGGACGCCGTCTACGACCAAGACCAGGACGCCGTCTACAATGAAGACCAGTCTACGACGAAGACTAGGACGCCGTCTACGACGAAGACCAGGACGCCGTCTACGACCAAGACCAGGACGCCGTCTACGACGAAGACCAGGACTCCGTCTACGACAAAGACCAGTCTACGACGAAGACCAGGACTCCGTCTACGACAAAGACCAGTCTACGACGAAGACCAGGACGCCGTCTACGACCAAGACCAGGACGCCGTCTACGACGAAGACCAGGACTCCGTCTACGACAAAGACCAGTCTACGACGAAGACCAGGACTCCGTCTACGACAAAGACCAGTCTACGACGAAGACCAGGACTCCGTCTACGACAAAGACCAGTCTACGACGAAGACCAGGACGCCGTCTACAACTAAGACCAGTCTACGACGAAGACCAGGACGCCGTCTACGACAAAGACCAGTCTACGACGAAGACCAGGACGCCGTCTACGACGAAGACCAGGACTCCGTCTACAACAAAGACCAGGACGCCGTCTACAACTAAGACCAGTCTACGACGAAGACCAGGACGCCGTCTACGACAAAGACCAGTCTACGACGAAGACCAGGACGCCGTCTACGACGAAGACCAGGACTCCGTCTACAACAAAGACCAGGAAATGACGAATACGACAAAGACCAGTCTACGACAAAGACCAGGACGCCGTCTACGGCGAAGACCAGGACGCCATCTACGACGAAGACGTGGTCATTTGGATTTCAAGGCGTTTTTAAGCAAAACAAGGCTACTTTCAAGGTTTTCCAGGACTTGATTTTTTCATATTGATCAGCTGTAATCAGGTCATCTCCTCTTCACTTTAAGAACCAGCAGACTGTGTTGAAAACTGAAACTACAAAGACAGAAAACTGTTTTATAAGTGTGATGACAGCGTGATGACGGCGTGATGACGGCGGGATGACGGCGAGATGACGGCGTGATGACGGCGAGATGACGGCGTGATGACGGCGTGATGACGGCGTGATGACGGCGAGATGACGGCGGGATGACGGCGAGATGACGGCGTGATGACGGCGTGATGACGGCGTGATGACGGCGAGATGACGGCGTGATGACGGCGTGATGACGGCGAGATGACGGCGTGATGACGGCGTGATGACGGCGAGATGACGGCGGGATGACGGCGTGATGACGGCGTGATGACGGCGTGATGACGGCGGGATGACGGCGAGATGACGGCGTGATGACGGCGAGATGACGGCGTGATGACGGCGTGATGACGGCGAGATGACGGCGGGATGACGGCGTGATGACGGCGAGATGACGGCGTGATGACGGCGGGATGACGGCGAGATGACGGCGTGATGACGGCGGGATGATTTGATGTCTCAGAAAAACACTTTGAAGTTCAGGACGTGCAGAAAAAATCAAAGCACACGCTCGCTCAGGATTCAGGCCTGAAGCTCAAACTTTAAACTCATCTGAAGGTTCCTTCAGCTCCACGTTTGATTGGACGATTCAGCTCGTTAATTAGCTGCTTAATATGTAAATGAGGCAGTTTGTGTCCTCGTCGTCCTCCTCCTCCTCGTCCTCCTCGTCCTCCTTGTCCTCGTCCTCGTCGTCCTCGTCGTCCTCGTCGTCCTCGTCCTCCTTGTCCTCGTCCTCGTCCTCCTTGTCCTCGTCCTCCTTGTCCTCGTCCTCCTCGTCCTCCTCGTCCTCCTCGTCCTCGTCCTCCTCGTCCTCCTCGTCCTCGTCCTCCTCGTCCTCGTCCTCCTCGTCCTCGTCCTCCTCGTCCTCCTCGTCCTCGTCCTCCTCGTCCTCGTCCTCGTCCTCCTCGTCCTCGTCCTCGTCGTCCTCGTCCTCCTCGTCCTCGTCCTCCTCGTCCTCGTCCTCCTCGTCCTCGTCCTCCTCGTCCTCGTCCTCCTCGTCCTCGTCCTCGTCCTCGTCCTCCTCGTCCTCCTCGTCCTCGTCGTCCTCGTCCTCGTCCTCGTCGTCCTCGTCCTCCTTGTCCTCGTCCTCCTTGTCCTCGTCCTCCTCGTCCTCGTCCTCGTCCTCCCTCGTCCTCCTCGTCCCTCGTCCTCGTCCTCCTTGTCCTCGTCCTCCTCGTCCTCCTCGTCCTCCTCGTCCTCCTTGTCCTCGTCCTCGTCCTCGTCCTCCTTGTCCTCGTCCTCGTCCTCCTTGTCCTCGTCCTCCTTGTCCTCGTCCTCCTCGTCCTCGTCCTCGTCGTCCTCGTCCTCCTTGTCCTCGTCCTCGTCCTCCTTGTCCTCGTCCTCCTTGTCCTCGTCCTCGTCCTCCTTGTCCTCGTCCTCCTCGTCCTCGTCCTCGTCGTCCTCGTCCTCCTTGTCCTCGTCCTCGTCCTCCTTGTCCTCGTCCTCCTTGTCCTCGTCCTCGTCCTCCTTGTCCTCGTCCTCCTCGTCCTCGTCCTCCTCGTCCTCGTCCTCGTCCTCCTCGTCCTCGTCCTCCTCGTCCTCGTCCTCCTCGTCCTCGTCCTCGTCCTCCTCGTCCTCCTTGTCCTCGTCCTCGTCGTCCTCGTCCTCCTTGTCCTCGTCCTCCTTGTCCTCGTCCTCCTTGTCCTCGTCCTCCTCGTCCTCCTCGTCCTCGTCCCTCCTCGTCCTCCTTGTCCTCGTCCTCGTCGTCCTCGTCCTCGTCCTCCTTGTCCTCGTCCTCGTCCTCCTTGTCCTCGTCCTCCTCGTCCTCGTCCTCCTCGTCCTCGTCCTCCTCGTCCTCGTCCTCCTCGTCCTCCTCGTCCTCCTTGTCCTCGTCCTCGTCGTCCTCGTCCTCCTTGTCCTCGTCCTCCTTGTCCTCGTCCTCCTTGTCCTCGTCCTCGTCCTCCTTGTCCTCGTCCTCGTCCTCCTCGTCCTCCTCGTCCTCGTCCTCCTCGTCCTCCTCGTCCTCGTCGTCCTCGTCCTCGTCCTCCTTGTCCTCGTCCTCGTCCTCCTTGTCCTCGTCCTCCTTGTCCTCGTCCTCCTCGTCCTCGTCGTCCTCGTCCTCCTCGTCCTCGTCCTCGTCCTCCTCGCTCTCAGGTCTGACCTCAGATCACAGATCAGGTTCCAGTTTGTCTTTAAGCCGCTCCGTTACCCGCTCTGATCTGATCTGCAGCATATGGACGCATTCCAAACTTCTCATTTAAATCACAGCTGACACGCTGAGAGCGTCTCTGCACGCCATTACCCAGCAGGCCCTGCGGCGCGGCTCTGACACGTGAACTCACAGAGTGAAACCGCTTCGTGTTTTCACACCAAAGAAACTGTTCTGTAATCTGTTTGTCTAGATTAACATCTGGTACACACACACACACACACACACACACACACACACACACACACACACACACACACAGCTTCCCGTTGACTTTCTGATTGGTTCGAGCTTCCTGAGCTTTCAGCCACTGAGAGGAGAGACTTCACACTGAGTCTGTCTCCGTCTCTGCTGCTTCATTATCGGAGTGAACACCTGAAGTCTGCAGCGAGGTCACGTGACCTGTTCACACCTGATATGAACACGTGACCTGTCTGCGAACACGTTACGGACACGTTCAGAACCACGCGTGCTGTTTTTAACACGTGCTCTGAACTCCAGAGAAAAACCTGCAGAGAGTCTTCGTGTTCTGTCCAATCACAGCTGAGCAAACCACGGTCAACTTCCTCCTTTCCTGTGCTTTGATATGCTACATAACATAATGTACAGCCGCCCTCCGATCAGCCGTGTGATGGCAGGAAGCTCGGAGGGAAGCTGCTGCAGCTGTCAGAGGAAATAAAATAAAAGACGGTCTGCGAGGCTCGAGGCCACGAGGAGGAGGAGCGCTGAGCGACGGAGGCCGGCAGGTTCCAATAAATTAGCCAAAAACATCTTGGAGTTCAGGCCGAGAGCGAGGAAGCCGAGCAGTCAGGAGGAAAATGAAAGAATCACAGAAGAAGAATAAAAGAGAGAGCCGAGGAGCCGAGGAGACGAGGAGACGAGGAGACGAGGTGATGCACACCCCGAGGAGCTCGCTCAGATTCCAACATTAGACCGAGGTCTGGAGCTTCAGCGTGCAGCGAGGGAAATCAGACGGAGCTCGGATCTCCTCCACCTTTAAATAAGACGTCCTGCTTCACATGGAGACATCCTGAGACAGACGGAGGAGAGGGCGGAGGAGAGGATGGACAGTAAGCCTTCAGGACTCCACTACTCTTGTTGCTCCACCTGAGAGAGCTCCGTACATAGAGTCTGTCTCCAACAATCAGCTGATGAAGACTTTACAACATGAGACGACCTGCACGCTGCATCCACAATATTCACACGTCTTTGTGACTCAGCGGGTTTAAAACTCTGCAAAGACAGATTCTACGTCGAGTTGCTGCATTGATCAACGCCAATAAACACCAAAACTGATTGAGGCAACCGTGGACCGGCAACTCCTGTGTTCCCTTGGTCCTGCTGCTGAAACAGACGTGAAGCACAAAACATAGAAAACATACCAAGAACACGTGAGGAGGTCCGGACAGAGAAGAACGCTCACGTTCAGGTTCCACAGGTTCTATCAGTGACCTGTGCTCGATGACCTGACCTTGATGCTCCTCTGGTTTTATTCTAAATGTTTCAGTCTTCACACGTCCACACTTCAATGTTTCCATGTAGTCGTCCTGTGTCTGTATGGAGAGTTAAAGCTCCACATTCAGGATCCAACAGACCGGATCTGATCCGGAGCTCTGGTCCCGCTTCACGCTCGGCGTTGCACTCGGCGTCCTCGGCGGGTTAATAAGTGTAAATCTGCAGGAGAACTGTCAGATCTGTCACCTCATGCAGATTCACTGTAACACTGTGAAACCCTCAGCGGGTTAACACGCTCTGCACGCGCTCACAACACTGCAGCTTCAGTCTGACTGCTGACCTTCAGCAAACACGTTTGTGTCTCTCACTTCACGTCACACACTTATTGTGTGTGTGTGTGTGTGTGTGTGTGTGTGTGTGTGTGTGTGTGTGTGTGTGTGTGTGTGAGCTGAATGAGAAGCGTCATGTGACCTGCTGCGAGCGGGAACGTGAGAATGAAGCGTTAATCAGCGTGTTAACGTCTCCGTCAGACTGTGAGGCGCGTTGTGTCTGTGAATCCATTCAGGAAGTGAACTCATCATGTCGAGTCACGTGACCAAAACACACTCACAAGAGGCGGAGCTTCCCCGCAGACTGTCTAAAACCTGGACGTAGTCTCCGTGACATCCCCGCAGACTGTCTAAAACCTGGACGTAGTCTCCGTGACATCCCCGCAGACTGTCAGATGTTTAAACCTGGACGTAGTCTCCGTGACGTCCCCGCAGACTGTCTAAAACCTGGACGTAGTCTCCGTGACATCCCCGCAGACTGTCTAAAACCTGGACGTAGTCTCCGTGACATCCCCGCAGACTGTCTAAAACCTGGACGTAGTCTCCGTGACGTCCCCGCAGACTGTCTAAAACCTGGACGTAGTCTCCGTGACATCCCCGCAGACTGTCTAAAACCTGGACGTAGTCTCCGTGACGTCCCCGCAGACTGTCTAAGACCTGGACATAGTCTCCGTGACATCATGAGTATCTACCGGCAGACTTGTAAGTCGTGACATAGAGGCGACACTGAGCTGTGTTTGAGTTTTTTTACAGGAAAAAATATTTCAAATTTTTATTTTTTATCAAAATCAAACTCTGATTATAAATCCATTCATTAACGAACGACGAGTGTTTCCTGCAGTGGAATAACACAGAAGATTAAATGGGCTAATCCACACATTGTTCTGTGTGTGTGTGTGTGTGTGTGTGTGCGTGTGTGTGTGTGTGTGTGTGTGTGTGTCTTTTGCACAGAGTGAATGAAGTGTGTTTGAACAAATAAAAACATTACGGAATAAATCTGACGGATAAAAACACGACAAAGACGAGGAGACGAGCTGGTTACACACACTCAAACACACACAGACACACACACTGTATCACACACACACACACACACACACACACACACACACACACACACACACACACACACACACAGCTTGGGTGTGAAATGTGTTGCAGCCGCCCTGCACATGTTTGGCAGCAAGTCGATCCTGGTAGCTTGGAGGTCAGCCAACACACACACACACACACACACACACACATTCCTGACACACTGATCACTGATACAGTTAAACATGTTGAAACAAACACAGGTGGCGGCGGCGAGCTTCACATTCCTGAACTTCCTGTTTCCTCTCAACGTCTTCATCAGCTGAGAGTCTTCAGAGGACGCCATCGTCTGAGCGTGCTCAGCGGGGACGTCACAGAGACTAGGTCCAGGTTATAGACAGTCAGCGGGGACTTCACGGAGACTACGTCCAGGTTTTAGACAGTCTGCGGGGACGTCACGGAGACTACGTCCAGGTTTAAACGTCTGACAGTCTGCGGGGACGTCACAGAGACTACGTCCAGGTTTTAGACAGTCAGCGGGGACGTCACAGAGACTACGTCCAGGTTTTAGACAGTCTGCGGGGATGTCACGGAGACTACGTCCAGGTTTAAACGTCTGACAGTCTGCGGGGACGTCTCAGAGACTACGTCCAGGTTTAAACGTCTGACAGTCTGCGGGGACGTCTCAGAGACTACATCCAGGTTTTAGACAGTCTGCGGGGACGTCACGGAGACTACATCCAGGTTTTAGACAGTCTGCGGGGACGTCACGGAGACTACATCCAGGTTTTAGACAGTCTGCAGGGACGTCACGGAGACTACGTCCAGGTTTAAACGTCTGACAGTCTGCGGGGACGTCTCAGAGACTACGTCCAGGTTTTAGACAGTCTGCGGGGACGTCACGGAGACTAGGTCCAGGTTATAGACAGTCAGCGGGGACTTCACGGAGACTACGTCCAGGTTTAAACGTCTGACAGTCTGCGGGGACGTCACAGAGACTACGTCCAGGTTTTAGACAGTCAGCGGGGACGTCACAGAGACTACGTCCAGGTTTTAGACAGTCTGCGGGGACGTCACGGAGACTACGTCCAGGTTTAAACGTCTGACAGTCTGCGGGGACGTCACAGAGACTACGTCCAGGTTTTAGACAGTCAGCGGGGACGTCACAGAGACTACGTCCAGGTTTTAGACAGTCTGCGGGGATGTCACGGAGACTACGTCCAGGTTTAAACGTCTGACAGTCTGCGGGGACGTCTCAGAGACTACGTCCAGGTTTAAACGTCTGACAGTCTGCGGGGACGTCTCAGAGACTACATCCAGGTTTTAGACAGTCTGCGGGGACGTCACGGAGACTACATCCAGGTTTTAGACAGTCTGCGGGGACGTCACAGAGACTACATCCAGGTTTTAGACAGTCTGCAGGGACGTCACGGAGACTACGTCCAGGTTTAAACGTCTGACAGTCTGCGGGGACGTCTCAGAGACTACGTCCAGGTTTTAGACAGTCTGCGGGGACGTCACGGAGACTAGGTCCAGGTTATAGACAGTCAGCGGGGACTTCACGGAGACTACGTCCAGGTTTAAACGTCTGACAGTCTGCGGGGACGTCACAGAGACTACGTCCAGGTTTTAGACAGTCAGCGGGGACGTCACAGAGACTACGTCCAGGTTTTAGACAGTCAGCGGGGACGTCACAGAGACTACGTCCAGGTTTTAGACAGTCTGCGGGGGACGTCACGGAGACTACGTCCAGGTTTAAACGTCTGACAGTCTGCGGGGACGTCTCAGAGACTACGTCCAGGTTTTAGACAGTCTGCGGGGACGTCACGGAGACTACGTCCAGGTTTTAGACAGTCTTCAGGACTCATCTGATGCTAACACAGCAGCATCGAGGTCGACCAGCGAACACATTTCATCTGTCTTCATCCCTGACACTCTGCAGGACGAGGGACGGAGGACAGACGGAGGAGAACGAGAACAAAAACAAGAAAGAGAAGAAGAAGAAAGTGAGGATGGACGTCTGAGAGCAGACAGGCTGAACGAAGAGACTCTACCTGCAACACACCAAACACCTTCAGCCAATCAGCACGTGGCAGGCCGTCAGGTGAAACAAAGATCATCGTCCACAGACGGACCTGAAGCTAACGTCTCAGTCTGTGGTCTGTCTGTAAGCACGTCATTCACCTGAGCTAACGAGCAAACATTCATCTACACCACGGCCATGTTGGAGACTCCGTGTGCACGTCAGTGTGGATCACTGAGGTGATTTCTGGTGTCGTCGTTCAGGTTCATACGGCTGCTGTTCGGATCCTGAGATATGAAATCCATAAATCAACTGTAACGTTTATTTTACAGAAGAACTGTCCAAAGAGGAGACAAGAGGACGACTGCAGGACCGACACGAGGCTGAAGATCGGGACGGACACGCAAGAGACGAATGAATGATGTTTGTATGACCAGTGAACGTGAGCACTCATGGCATGATGGGTAACTGGGGTCGCAAAGGGGACGTCACAGAGACTACGTCCAGGTTTTAGACAGTCTGCGGGGACGTCACGGAGACTACGTCCAGGTTTAAACGTCTGACAGTCTGCGGGGACGTCACAGAGACTACGTCCAGGTTTTAGACAGTCAGCGGGGACGTCACAGAGACTACGTCCAGGTTTTAGACAGTCTGCGGGGATGTCACGGAGACTACGTCCAGGTTTAAACGTCTGACAGTCTGCGGGGACGTCTCAGAGACTACGTCCAGGTTTAAACGTCTGACAGTCTGCGGGGACGTCTCAGAGACTACATCCAGGTTTTAGACAGTCTGCGGGGACGTCACGGAGACTACATCCAGGTTTTAGACAGTCTGCGGGGACGTCACAGAGACTACATCCAGGTTTTAGACAGTCTGCAGGGACGTCACGGAGACTACGTCCAGGTTTAAACGTCTGACAGTCTGCGGGGACGTCTCAGAGACTACGTCCAGGTTTTAGACAGTCTGCGGGGACGTCACGGAGACTAGGTCCAGGTTATAGACAGTCAGCGGGGACTTCACGGAGACTACGTCCAGGTTTAAACGTCTGACAGTCTGCGGGGACGTCACAGAGACTACGTCCAGGTTTTAGACAGTCAGCGGGGACGTCACAGAGACTACGTCCAGGTTTTAGACAGTCAGCGGGGACGTCACAGAGACTACGTCCAGGTTTTAGACAGTCTGCGGGGACGTCACGGAGACTACGTCCAGGTTTAAACGTCTGACAGTCTGCGGGGACGTCTCAGAGACTACGTCCAGGTTTTAGACAGTCTGCGGGGACGTCACGGAGACTACGTCCAGGTTTTAGACAGTCTTCAGGACTCATCTGATGCTAACACAGCAGCATCGAGGTCGACCAGCGAACACATTTCATCTGTCTTCATCCCTGACACTCTGCAGGACGAGGGACGGAGGACAGACGGAGGAGAACGAGAACAAAAACAAGAAAGAGAAGAAGAAGAAAGTGAGGATGGACGTCTGAGAGCAGACAGGCTGAACGAAGAGACTCTACCTGCAACACACCAAACACCTTCAGCCAATCAGCACGTGGCAGGCCGTCAGGTGAAACAAAGATCATCGTCCACAGACGGACCTGAAGCTAACGTCTCAGTCTGTGGTCTGTCTGTAAGCACGTCATTCACCTGAGCTAACGAGCAAACATTCATCTACACCACGGCCATGTTGGAGACTCCGTGTGCACGTCAGTGTGGATCACTGAGGTGATTTCTGGTGTCGTCGTTCAGGTTCATACGGCTGCTGTTCGGATCCTGAGATATGAAATCCATAAATCAACTGTAACGTTTATTTTACAGAAGAACTGTCCAAAGAGGAGACAAGAGGACGACTGCAGGACCGACACGAGGCTGAAGATCGGGACGGACACGCAAGAGACGAATGAATGATGTTTGTATGACCAGTGAACGTGAGCACTCATGGCATGATGGGTAACTGGGGTCGCAAAGGGACAAAAAGTTTCCAGTAAATTTCCAGGAAAACTTCTGGAAACAAGCTGGGGAATTTTGGAAATATTCCAAATCTGCAAGTCCATGGAAATTTCTGGGAATTTATGTGAATTAAGTGTAAATTGTGGGTAATTGAAACAAAGTGTATCATATCCAAACATACATCTAAACATTTAGTTTCATCATAAGCAGACGTGCAAAATAAAACTATTAAAAACATTTGAACAGATTTATTTGTAAGTAGAACTTTATCAAGTTTGAATGATTTTATTGAACAATATTATGTAGTCCACGAGCTCACGTGTGTCTTCAATAGTCTCTGTGTGCTCTGGGCTCTAAAGTGTGGTCCAGGTACAGAAATCACCTGTGCAGGTAGGGGGCGTGGCCTCAGCAGCCCTGCAGTAAGCAGTGTGCTATGTGCATGTGAGTGAGGAATAGCAGATATTCAAGAGTACCTGCATGAAATCTGTTTCAGTCAAGATGATGCT
>OX336899.1:25000-35000 GCA_946959425.1 Argyrosomus regius | reverse complement strand
GTCGACGGCTCGGCCTGCATCTTCATGAAGAACCGCTCATCCAGACACTCGACGCCGAGCTCCTCCAGGTCCAGAACCGTCGCCATGAGCAGACTGTGCTTGAGTTTCCTGTCTGGGTCACGATCCTGTTCCTGTTTGTCACCACGACCCGGTTGTGAGCGTTCACGGGACACGCGACAGATTCAACAACAACAAGTTTTTATTCTCCACCAAACTACCAGACATCATGCTTTTATTTTGAAATCACCTCCGCTCTCTCCATCCTCATTAAAAGCTGCAGTTCCTCCTCTCGTCCACTTGAGGCTGGCTCCAGAAGTGAGTCAGTCTCCATAAGTCCCCATGTTCAAATGTCCAACTTCACAGCAGAAATAAACATGTTTACAGCCTGGTACAAAAAACAGTTTTGGTCTCTATAGCTAATTTCCCCGTTCATGACAACTGTACTGAGGGTGAATTTATATACAACTCACCTGTTCAGATTATATTAAGGCTTAAAGTTATGCAGGATTAAGAGCGTGGACGGTCCGCTGACGAGTTTATCGATACATAAACGTGTGACATCACTGCTGCTCGCTCGTTGAACCGGACTCGGCTGGTGCTGCAGGAAACATTCTGAACTTCATGAAGCTCAACGATCGTCCATGTGGGTCCAAATACACGACCAACATCTGCCACACAGAGATCCAGTTCAGCAGCTGAGAGCGGCTCATCAGAACCAGAACCAGAACCTTTAAAACCACCAGAACCAAACAAACTGATTTGATTTCATGTTTCTAATCATGAAGTTCTGGATCAGGATCAAACCTGTTCCAGAACATTCTGATGGATCAACATCGACTATGTTACATGTATGAACTCCTCCAGAACCAGAACCAGAACCACTTACTGTTCTGACTGAAGTGCTGGATCAGGATCAGTTCTGGCTGAAATCTGAAGGTCACGTGACAGAGAGGTGATCCAGGTTCTGGACTGAAGGGGGTCACAACAAGATCAGAACCACCCTCTGATTACAGCAGAACCAGAACCAGAACCTGGTCCCGGTCCTGAGCCCGTCAGCGGGACCTGAAGGATCCGGAGCAGCATCCTCTCTGCCATGCTGCTGCGCGTGCTCATGGCTGGATGATTGACAGCTGTCAATCAAAACTCCCAAACACACACACGCGCTCCAAAAAGACACACACACACACACACGCACACACACACACACACACACACACGCACGCACGCACGCACGCACGCACACACACACACACACACACACACACACACTTCATCTCGTACGCCCCGGCGCGTGCTGCTGCTTTGTGCACAAACACGCAGACACTTCGCAGACACACGTGCACGCGCTCTCTCGCAGACACACACACACACACACACACACACACACACACACCGGTGCATCACCGGGAGGAGCACGCGGGGTTTCCTGCATCAAACTCACCTCCGTGAGTCCACCTCTGATCCGAACGGTCCGGACGAGCATCACATTAATCCACAACGGCTCCGCTTATTTCCACAAAAGAAAAACGGCACCGAACCGGCGGGAAAATCCTCGTCCAGCACCGAACCGGGACAGCTATAAATCCACCGAGACACACGGAGAGAGAGCGCGGCGCTGTGTGCAGTCCAGTCCGGGTCCAAACGACACAATGAGGCGGCTCTCACAGCCAGCAGCTCCGGCTCCACGACACGCCCTCCTCATTATCATAATAGACTCCTCTGAGCCAATCAGAGGGCGGGACTGCAGCGCCGGGCCCCGCCCCTCTGCAATTTAAAGTCACTGTATTTAAAAAAAAAATAAAAAAACAGTTTCTGCTGACAGTTAATACAACACTATGACGTCACTGTGATGTAATAACTACGTCATTATTCAACAACAAAAACAAGAAATATGACGTCACTTCCTGTTTTAATAAAGAATCAAAATGAAATAATTTAAAAATAAATAAAATAAAATGTGAAATAAAAAAAGACAAAAAAAAGTCTCTGAGACTGTCTAAAACCTGGACGTAGTCTCTGAGACGTCCCCACAGACTGTCTAAAACCTGGACGTAGTCTCTGAGACGTCCCCGCAGACTGTCTAAAACCTGGACGTAGTCTCTGAGACGTCCCCGCAGACTGTCTAAAACCTGGACGTAGTCTCTGTGATGTCCCCGCAGACTGTCTAAAACCTGGACGTAGTCTCCGTGACGTCTTTATGTCTCAGCTGGTTTCGGGTTGTGAACACGTGAAATATGATTTGTCCTCCTCTGGACGAAGGACTGCAGTAAGACTGTCTCTGGTCTTCCAGTCTTTCCACAAGGATCTCTGCAGGATAATTAGAGCAGAGACATGAAGGAGACGCAGCGCTGGGACTACAAACCTGATCCCTTCTGTCCTCAGCAGCATCTTTCAGTCTGTCCTCATGTCTTCATGTCCGTCTGTCCTCCTCCTCCTCCTCCTCCTCCTCCTCTGCTCGCTGTTTATGAAAAACAACAAATTACAGGATATGAGGCCTGGTGATGTCTGGGGAAATAAGCTTTTGATTATGCTTCAGTTAGCGTTCCTGTGTGCCTGATTAAACTGTGAAGTCTGAAAACAGCAGCTCAACACAAAGCTAATGTTAGCTCAGGCTGTTAGCTGCTGTTAGCTAATGTTAGCTCAGGCTGGTAGCTGCTGTTAGCTAATGTTAGCTCAGGCTGGTAGCTGCTGTTAGCTAATGTTAGCTCAGGCTGGTAGCTGCTGTTAGCTAATGTTAGCTCAGGCTGTTAGCTGCTGTTAGCTAATGTTAGCTCAGGCTGGTAGCTGCTGTTAGCTAATGTTAGCTGCTGTTAGCTAATGTTAGTTAATGTTAGCTGCTGTTAGCTAATGTTAGCTCAGTTTGTTAGCCGCACTGTGAGCTCAGAGCACCGGCGTTGGTGACCTTGTTGATGTTTGGCTGTTAGCAAAGTTGTCGACTCGCTAGTTTTTGATCAGAAGTAATGTAATCAGAGCAAATACTCGAGTACAGCTGAACATAGTTACCACAGCGGGATTACACTCTGACACTGGAGGCGACAAACACTGAATAAAAGTATCGATATGTGAAGAATCCTAATGACATCATAAATATTAAACATTAATTAAACATTATTGAAGCTTCAGTTTTAATTCAAATCTCTGTGAGGGCGCTGCAGGTGTTTATATATGACGAAGACGACAGGAAACACCAACGTCCTCGAGTCAAGGTGACTGTGTGACACACACACACACACACACACTCAGAGGATTTGAATTTAAAATATGATTTGAATTATGATGCGTGAGGTCTCTTATTGTCTGATACACAAAGGCTGGAAATTGATTTGCATTACACACACACTCACACACACACACACACACACACACACTCCATGAGATGAGACTTAAGATAAAGATTGAATCTTATTCAGACACAAAAGATGAAATCATGACATGATGAAACAAAACACGCTCGTCTGAGTCTCCGAGGACAGGAAGTGTTTATTAGTTTTATCGCTGTGATATTAAAATGAAATCCTGAGTGTGTGAAGAGGAGGAGGAGAGAGGAGACGAAGGAGAGAGGAGACAAAGGAGAGAGGAGACGAAGGAGAGAGGAGACAAAGGAGAGAGGAGGTGAAAAATAGGAGGAATAAAGGAGGAAGTCATCTGAATATTTAATAAGATGTGATTAATGCAACAATCAACAAATTTAATACAAACATGAGACTACGTCCAGGTTTTAGACAGTCTGCGGGGACGTCACGGAGACTACGTCCAGGTTTTAGACAGTCTGCGGGGACGTCACGGAGACTACGTCCAGGTTTTAGACAGTCTGCGGGGACGTCACGGAGACTGCGTCCAGGTTTTAGACAGTCTGCGGGGACGTCACGGAGACTATGTCCAGGTTTTAGACAGTCTGCGGGGACGTCACGGAGACTACGTCCAGGTTTTAGACAGTCTGCGGGGACGTCACGGAGACGAGACCAAGACAAACTGAGCTAATATTAGCTAACAGCAGCTACAGTTGGATTCATACAAACACACACACAGATAAATACAATGTGACACACACCAACACCACCCTCCTCCTCCGTCACTTTAGATCTGCTGACTCGCTGTTTCTCTTCTCAGGGTCAGAAGCTTCATCATGACTCAGCAGATGTTTACTCTGAGTTACCATCAGCAGGGACGATGACCACGATGTTCTTTTGGTCGCTTTGCATCATGGGGCAGATTTCCAGCACATCCAGTCCTCCCTGCAGACTCTTCGGTCAACTGTCCCCCAGAAAACAGCCTCGGTCTGGGCAGAGAGAGCCGGGCGAGTCCCTCTGTTCACTGGTGGACTCACAGTGTCTTCCAAGGTTCCTGTGTTGGACGTCTTCAGGATGTTTGTGGACCTTCAACATCCAGGTCCAGTTTCATGACGGTCCGTCCAACATGAGACGTCACCGTCCTCAGTTACCATGGAGATAAAACAGGAGGTTAAAAGTTAACTCAGCAGAACTTTGACGTCTTTTAATTAATCGGAGGCTGCTCAATAAAAAAAGATCATTTATTAAAAAAGGGCTTTCTCAGGTGATTCACGCTGCGATGAAGTTTTATTCTGCTTCAGGACGAGTCGTCGTGCTCGCCCGTCCTCCGAGCTCGCTCTAATAAATCTCACATTAAATCTCATTTTACAGTCTCATTTGTCTTCCTGTAAACGCACCGCGAGCCTTCTGCTGAATCATCTCATATCCTGTGATTTAACGCCGTGCGTTCATCCATTAGCAGCTCGTGAGAGCCGGACTCTCTGAGGAGACGGAGGACGACTCGGGCTGGACTTGAACCTGTGACCTCTGGATGTCAGACCTCTGCACCACCCGGCGGGACGAAACACCGCCGGTCCTCCAGAGTTATATCGAGGTTGCAGCTCGGCGTCCCTCAGAGAGACACTTAAGGTGCCGTTAACATGAAACTCTGCCGGGTCGCTGTGATGCCAAATGGACGCACATTTCCCAGAAGTCCCAGCGGCTGAAATAATGAAGTGATGGAGGGAAAATCAGCGTTAACCTCTCGAACTCTTCAACTGTCTCCACATTCAGGACGACGTGAGTAAAATATTCCAAAAAGAGAGACACGAAATGTTCAAGATGTCGCAGTGTTATTATAATAAGACCATTTGGCATCAATTAATAAAAGAATTAGAGCTCATCAATTTCCTTAAAGTTACTTTGTACTGTACTCAAGTATTGTACTTTATTCTTCTAGGCAAATATTGTACTTTTACTTCCGTACATTTAATTTAATTCTACTGAAATAAAATATGAACTGAAGGGACTCCAGATAGCTCAATCCGCCGAAGACATTTGACAGAAAAATGTGGTGGGTCCCAAAATTGTTCCAGTTTCACTGTCAGTAACTTAATAAAGTCACATAAAGCTTGTGAGAAGGTTTTTATTTATTTAAGGGACTCCAAATGGCTTCAGACCACAAATACATATAATTCAGTGGGTTTCATCAGCATTCAGTGACAGTAACATTGGAAACCTACTAAAAAACATATAGAAGAAGAATGGGATTTCATTGCTAAACACCTTACTGTACATATAATACATATTGTTTCATCAGTTTAGTAATGGTAACATCAGAAATAACCTGAAAAAAATAGAAAGTAGGGATCCCAGATAGTGCACATTTGTTGCTGCTTAACTCAATGGGCTCTACAATGGTTTATCAGTTAGTTAATAAAAAGGTACTGTTCGTAACAAAGCTGATAAGAAAGGCACTGAAGGAAAAGGGACTCCAAATGGCACCAAATACATTTTACATAGCAAGACTCTGTGATTGTTTCAACAGCAACATTACAAATACAATGCAGAAAATATAGAAGGAAGGGACCCCAAATAGCTCCACATACATTTCATGCTGCTAAACTGTGTGGGATTTTTGTTTTTCCCTGTTTACTCTAACATGCACAGCAGTGTTATGAAACTGTATCAGAAAAAGACAATGGGGACTCCGAATAGCTTCATTGTAAAAATACATTTATAATTGCCAAACAAAATAATAAAGATTCAGCAGTTTTTAGCAGGTTAGCTTGCTAATAAAGCTTTAATAATAAAGGTAATACAGCTATTGATGATGATGAGGATTCCAAATAGTTACAGCATATCGTTAAAGCTGTATTTTGGCTAATTAAGGCCGGGTCTTGTCAGAGTTTTATCTGAAATAAATGGACTAAGACGAGGACAGTTTGGGGACACATAGCTGAACAGTCCAGACGCACGTTTGACAGCAGCATTAGCCACATTCAGCTAATCCTCGTGACTCCAACTGTCATTTCAGCTTGTCGACACACCATCGGAGCCATATGGGATCCTCGCTGCTGCCAAGTTCACGGCGGGGTTAGGGGGGCTAGTAAAAGGACTTAACGGTCTTTAAGACGCTGCTAAGCTGCCCGGAGCCGATGACTTAAAGACACCTCGTTTTCCCTCAGGTGACAGAGTAAAAAATGTAACATATCACCATGAAACTTCTCCAGTTGATTACTTCTGGAATAAATATGCAAATGAGGCATTAGCTCATTTTCATTACAACATAACTGCGAACACTGGATGAAGCCAGGTTCAAACACATTGACCTATTAGAGTCTTACAGGTTTTTACAGAGCAACTAAAACTAAAACTACAATTTCACAAAATATTTCACGTTTAGCAATAATGTTAGCTTTAGCTTCCGACTTTCTGTTGTAGTGGATGCAGAATGTTTGATGTTAGCGGACTCTAAGCTAACGTTAGCTCGTGTTGCTCACTGTTGACACTGTAGAAAGTCACTCACATATAAACCACATGACCTTTCCTCTACAGCGCCACCTTCAGGACAAACTTTGAATGTCCTTTTATGTCATTTGAACTCTAAATGAAGTCGGCGTCTCACGAGCTGAAGAGCTGGTCACAGATTTAAGCTCCACTTTAACGACTTATGAGGAAGATTTGAGTCTGTAAGCTTCAGCTGAAGTCAACAGACAGAAGCATGGAAGGAAGGACAGAAGGATGGAAGGAAGGACAGAAGGATGGAAGGAAGGACAGAAGGATGGATGGATGGACGGAAGAATGGAAGGAAGGACAGAAGGATGGAAGGAAGGACAGAAGGATGGATGGATGGACGGAAGGATGGAAGGAAGGACAGAAGGATGGAAGGAAGGACAGGATGGAAGGAAGGAGGGAGGGATGGAAGGATGGAAGGATGGACAGAAGGGTGGAAGGAAGAACAGGATGGAGGGAGGGATGGAAGGATGGACAGAAGGATGGAAGGAAGGACAGACGGATGGATGGAAGGATGGAGGGAGGGATAGAAGGATGGACAGAAGGATGGAAGGAAGGAAGGACAGATGGATGGAAGGATGGAGGGAGGGATGGAAGGATGGACAGATGGATGGAAGGATGGAGGGAGGGATGGAAGGAAGGACAGATGGATGGAAGGATGGACAGAAGGATGGAAGGAAGGACAGATGGATGGAAGGATGGAGGGAGGGATGGAAGGAAGGACAGAAGGGTGGATGGATGGACAGAAGGATGGAAGGAAGGACAGGATGGATGGAAGGATGGAGGGAAGGAAGGACAGATGGATGGAAGGATGGAGGGAGGGATGGAAGGATGGACAGATGGATGGAAGGAAGGAAGGACAGATGGATGGAAGGATGGACAGGATGGAAGGATGGACAGAAGGATGGAAGGAAGGACAGAAGGGTGGATGGATGGACAGAAGGATGGAAGGAAGGACAGGATGGAAGGATGGACAGAAGGATGGAAGGATGGAGGGAGGGATGGAAGGATGGACAGAAGGACGGAAGGATGGAGGGAGAGGGGACGACAAACGAGCTGCAGAAAAAACAAAATGGAGGTTAAAAAATGTAAATCTGAATTTATTCACAGAGAAGATGGAAAAAATGAAGAAACATGGAGAGAGAGAAGAAGAGATGATGAGACAGACTGCAGGATGGAGGATGAATAAACCAGAAGATGAAATTATGAGGAAGGAGAGATGAAAATGTAGAGACAGAAGGAAATATGGAAAAATAAGATGCAGGAGTAAAAATAGAGAGAGTGTGACAGAAGGAAATGGAAATGAAGGAGAAGTACGTGGAGTGAAGGATGACGGAGCGATAAAGTGACAGAGACGTGGATCTATAGATGGATGAACGAGTCAGGAGATCTATGGATGGATGAAGAACACACAGGAGAGAAAGATGGATGGAGTTTTTAAAATGTCCTCCATCTTCATCACTGTCAGTCTCTTCATCCACCTCTTCATCCACCTCTTCATCCACCTCTTCATCCATCTCTTCATCCACCTCTTCATCCACCTCTTCATCCACCTCTTCATCCATCTCTTCATCCACCTCTTCATCCATCTCTTCATCCACCTCTTCATCCACCTCTTCATCCACCTCTTCATCCATCTCTTCATCCACCTCTTCATCCATCTCTTCATCCACCTCTTCATCCATCCGTTCTTTCCCACATTCACCAAAAATCATTCAGATGTAGCGAGACACAAAATATATATGCATGTAGTGACAAAGACGCTGAGTCATGTTAAAGAAAATCAACTTTAGTTTCTATTAAATAAGAAACTAGCTAGCTAGCTTTGTTGAAGCCAGCTAGCTTCACTTACCTTTGACTTACCTGGACTCACCTGTGCTTTGTTCCCTCGATGGTCGTCTGTGTTGAAATCGGAGAAATTCGACGGAAATTCACGACGAGAAATGAACGCAACGCAACGCAACGCAACGCAACGCAACGCAACGCAACGACAGGTTTGTTTGATTTTGAGTTTTGGGTTTTTTGTATTTAGACACACACACGCACACACACACTTTGGTCACGTACCTCAGGTTGCCGGAGCTGAGGTTGGATCCCACGTCTCCACGTTGGCGGTCGGCGTCCTTCCCCACTGGACCATCTTCAGTACTGATGAAGAAGAAGAACCAGGATCAGATTGAGGGGAGGAATCATGCTGAAGATTCTCCTCCATCAGTCCTGATAGAGCTGCTGAAGAACATTTCTGTTCTTCACTTTGTTTGTCTCATCATGTAGAAGGAGAACCACGTCTCCATGTCCTTTTGGACCACATGGTCCACTGCTCACTGCTCCTCATGTCCTCCTACATCTTCACTGGTCCAGTGGGTTACTGTCAGGGCACAGAGGAGAAAAGGAGGAAGGAGGAGGAGAAGGAGGGAGGTGACCCTGTTTACGAGCCTCTTAATTAAACTGAACTCAGTACACAGTAAATTAATTACAGGCACAAACAGACACAGAGTCAGTTTGTATGAGCGTCACAGCCTCCTTTTATCATCATAATGATGTTAACACACACTCCAGTGTGTGTGTGTGTGTGTGTGTCCGGCTAACACTCTGCAGGTAATCTGTGTTTGTTTAAAGTGAAATCTGAATTTAACGAGCAGCACGAACGTCACAAATCAGCGAGCGTTAACGGGCGGATTCATCTGAAGACGACGCTTTAATTAAAGGAGGAAGTTTCTTCTTCTGCTGCTCGTTAATCTGTGATGTTTAAACACGAGAGAACACACCTGCAGACTTACTACATTTCCCAGAGTGCTGCACGACTTTGCATGAAGTTTTATGACCTGTGAGGTGAAATGACATGAAATGGTCTTGTGAATGGAGTCTGATGCCTCAGCATGCCTTTAAGGTCTTTTCTAATTCTGAGAATTAAAACTTCATCTGTGATTGTCAAACTAACGTGTTTCTCTGAAGGTTTATGATCTATGAGCTGAAATGATTCAGTAACTTTTTCTGGTCCAACAAATTGTTGTGGACGCTTTAAACATCAGTCTGAGTCTGTCAGCACACATTTAGTGGACGTACGTCTCTGTTTCATGAATATTTTCACATCTAACTCTGAGTTTAAGGTTCATCTAGAGTCTGTTGGAACAATGTAAAGACAAAGATGAGTTTCTTCTGCGTTTTATGAATTATTTATTGGTTTTGTTAATGGAGTCTGAGACCTCGATCTT
>OX336899.1:10000-20000 GCA_946959425.1 Argyrosomus regius | reverse complement strand
TGAATATTAGTTATTGGTTTGATAATGGTTGTGTATTGATAACTGATCGTATTCAGGTTCTGATGAGGACATCTGCTGCTTGTTCTTCAGGATGATGTCAGCTGGATGTTTACTTGAAGTTTTCCCGCCTGGCTGACTGCAGCAACCTTCATTTTTTATTGGACAGCAGATGTCCGTGTCCTGCTGGGACACTGGAAGCTTCATATTTGTCCAAAGGTTTCTCCAAAGGAACCTTCAGCTCAGATGGTTTTCAAATATTTGATGACCAGCTGCTCTCCGATCTTTGATCCAGTCGCTCATGAAGGAAAAGTTTGAAACTTTACGACCACACTGTTAAACTGTGGAGCAGGAAGAGGTGAAGCGAGGGTGGAGCAAATAATGAAACCACGTCAGCTTTGATGTGATGAAGTGTCAACACAAAGGCAGCAGGGGAGTCCGTCAACCTGAAGATCTGACAGAGTTCATCAAGCTAACAAGTTTAAACCACGGTCAAACAGCTGATCAGGACGACTGAGCCGACAGGACGTGTCCAACAAACTGTCTGTCCCCGCAGACTGTCTAAAACCTGGACGTAGTCTCCGTGACGTCCCCGCAGACTGTCTAAAACCTGGACGTAGTCTCCGTGACGTCCCCGCAGACTGTCTAAAACCTGGACGTAGTCTCCGAGACGTCCCCGCAGACTGTCTAAAACCTGGACGTAGTCTCCGTGACGTCCTCGCAGATTGTCTAAAACCTGGACGTAGTCTCCGTGACGTCCCCGCAGACTGTCTAAAACCTGGACGTAGTCTCTGTGACGTCCCCACAGACTGTCTAAAACCTGGACGTAGTCTCCGTGACATTAAATCTTTGTGGACATCCTGATTAATCAGTCGTTGAGTTCCAAAGTGATGATGACGTTCATTCTCTGATCTGTGATTGGTCCACAGGGGCTGATGTGTGAAGTAAACATGTTAATTATTAATCTGTCTCATGAATAATTCAAACTTTGTCCACAGGTCTGAGTCCACGTCTGCACGCTTCATGTCTCAAACATCAGCAGCTTTTTGTTCACGGTGAAGATCGATGAACGGACTGAAGAAATGAAAATGTGTCAAAGATTGAACATAAAACTTTAATAATAGATAATCTGTCGTGTTTCATGAAATATTAGTTAACAGTTCTTCACCAGGTGTAAGGACACCTGAGGTCGTCAAGATACAGGCTCCTCATTGGCTCGTCTGCAGACTCGAACTGTCACACTGTGTGAACTAAAGCCAGGAAATGACATCATTCACTCACACACACTTTGATCCTGTGATAAGTGGAGCCGAGCTGAAACACACTTCATGTTCCTGAACAACAGGGTCAGATATAAACACACACAGAGCTGACGGTTATTTTTACTCTCAGAGAGGCGAGGCGAGGCGAGGCGAGGCGGCGGCGTTCCTCTTCCATCTTAAATGTGCAGCAGCAGCAGCAGAGAGGACGAGCTCAGATATGAAACGGTGAGATTTCATCTGCTGCGTCTGTTTCATGTTGGGACAGTTTGAAGTGGATAGACGGGAATAGAACAGAGACGTCTGTAGATATCTGAGCGTCCTCATCAGCTCCCAAACAACACATCTGAGACCGGAGAACCGAACCCAGAACAGTCGTTAGGAGAACCGAGCTGTTCATCCATCATCCATCCAGATGGGAGAAGTTCTCCACGTTAATATGAAAGATGAAACTTTCAGATTATGAATCAGAAACAAACTGAAGCTCGGTCTGTGGCCCAACACAACGATGAAGCTGTTCACCTGTAGCACCGCGTCAGGTGACGTATGAAGGCTCGGGTGGACTGCTGCATATGTGCAACCAAACCAAAGAGCGACTCTTTAAAGTGTTTCAAACATGTCAGAAAGATTTATTGCATCTGAAAGTTGACGTTGCACATTGACGCAGGTGCGCAGCGCTGCGTGTGCGTCATGGTCGTCGCAGTGATACTCCACCGGCTCCGCCGTGGTCTGGTTCAGAAACGTGCCAGAAGCGGGCCTCTGTTCTATTTTTGACGGACGCCGCGAGCAGCCCGCGTCACTTTAACACAGAGCAGCTCGAGCTGACAGGAAGCCAGACACAGAAACAGCAGAGAGAATCCAGTGGATTTTCAAAATAAAACACCCCGTGCAAACTGCCGGCTGTAAAAACAGACAAAAGAGAAACAAATGAAGTACGCAGCATATTCACAATGTAGAAGCATATTTAGAAGAACATGAACCAGGAAAATGACCAAATCTGAGCAAGTGAACAAAGTCTGGAGGGAGAAACGCTTCTGAAACGTCCCGGTGGGTTTGAAGTCGATGCAGGACGGAACAGAACAGATGTGACGGAGACGTGTCCGGTGGAGTTTCGGGGCGAAGCGTTGGGACAGATGTAAAGTGTATCGATTGTCTCTAAATCTGGACTAGACGTGGACTCGTCCAAGTCAACACTCAGTATAATAAAGGTTTGATTTACAGGCTGCTGCAGTGAGTTTGGCCTCTTTGTCAGACGTCTGCCTAACTGTGGAGTCCGGAGGGGCAGCAGGCGGTACCGGACCCTTCCAGACGTTTAACTAATGCACGAAGCTTTTAGGACCGCCGCCAAGACTGGACCCAAGACAGAACCGATGTTTGTCCAACGCCTGCCAACTCTGATTTGTGGGTCCAACAACAGAGGCGAAGCAGCTCGCCTGGATGTGTCAGTGACGTTTAAAGTCCACGGACACAGTCTGTGACCAACACTGTAAAAAATACAGTCTGTGACCAACACTGTAAAAAATACAGTCTGTGACCAACACTGTAAAAAATAATAATAATTTGTTCATCTGAATCTTTGATTTAACGTCGTAAACAAACTGCTGTTTTCTTTCGTTGTTTCTGCGTCTCGTCTCTCGCTAACGAGGACGTTAATTGAAGCGTCTGCAGCTCCACAACAAATAAAGCAGTAATTAGATTTCAGTGTTTGAGTTATGAGAGCGAGCTGAGGCGAGGCGACACACTCCTCCTCGAGGTCTTCTCACTTCCATCTGTTTCTGTTTCTTCTCGATCCGTGGACGTTCCATCAGAACTTTGGGTCATGGAGTGTGTTTGGTTTGACATCCTGTGGTGAAGAGAGTCGGACTGATCCAGGTTCACCTGCAGTCATGAGGAAACAGAATAAGACCTCAGGTACAAATTAAATTTCTTCACTGGCTCTCCGGGCTGAGCCTCGGAGGCAGGGTGAGGAGCTCAAACATCTGAGGTCAAGAACCGCTGCTCCAGTTTGGTGCCTGATCAGGAGCCTCCTGGATCCAGGACGATGGAGGATGTAGCCCGTCAGATGGACTCTGCTGAGCCCAATGAGCTCTTTGAAGTTTGTAGTTTCACTAAATCATTCCTCTTGATGTCTCTCTGCTCGTATCCTGTCAGCTCTCCTCACTCGACTCTCTGATAAAGGATCAGACGTGGCCTTCAGACGTGGCCTTCCTGCGTGCTCGCTGCAGATTTGTCTAGAGCAAACACAACTGCTAACTCAGACTAAGCTGCAGCCTGCAGCCCACAAACAGTTGGTGTTGGTGCTGGGACGCGTATCCAGGACCGGCTCCAGCCGTTTGAGTGCCCGAGGCCAGATTAGGATTTGGCAGAGAGTGAGGATAGATGAGGGTTCAGATGTCTGTCCTCCAGCAGCTTGAAGCTTCTTCAAATACTTCCTGTGTGCATCTGGACAGTTCTAGATACGAACATATTCCAAGCAGAAACAAGCTGCAGACAGTTCCTCCAGCTTCAAGCTGTGATTCACGTGAGTCCACCGAGCTCGTCTCCATGACAGCGCTGCCGCCACCACGTGAAGAAGATCCAAACCACTGACTTCTTCTTCTTCTGACAGTCTCTGCAGTCAGTTTGAAGGTGTTTGTGCTCACAGTGTGGTGACGATGATAAAAACAATCATTACAGACTATGACAGTAAAATATGAAGAAACATATGCAATAAATGAGGCTCCATGAAGTGTCAGCAGAGGACGTCTGCATCAGATCCGGTCTGTAATCAAACACCAGCGATGTTCTGAGCTGCTGTGGTGTTTCAGCTTCCAGGGGGAAGTCGTTGTTCCTTCTTCCTCTCAGATATCGATCAGACGTCTGATCTGAAAACCTGAACAGCGTCCATAAATTTCACTCTGTTTGTTTTTTGTGCGGTCCGCCTCTTCCAGACGAGGCTGAGGGAAGCCCTGCGCTATCGATCCGACATGTGAGCGTCCCAGCGGGGTCGGAGGGATCGTCCTCTGAATGCAGCCGCCGTGTAATTCAAGCCAGCGGTCTGACCTTCAGGAAGGTCGAAGGACGCTCTCTGCCTCTTCAGGTTTCTCTCGTTCAGGATTCAGGATGCAAACACAAAAGGACTTCAGGCTTTGTTCCACATGTTGAACCTCCTGCAGGGATTCAACCCCATGAGTTCATCCCAAAGGTGTTGGATGGACGTCGAGGTCAGGACAGTCAACTCATCGGCTTCACGCAACATTCTGTTACCGAACGTTTGTAACCGTCCGGTACTGGTCGTCATAGTCGACTGGACTCTCCTCTCGTCCAAGAGACTTCTTCCGTTCATTCATGTCTTCAGAGACATGTGACCCATGGGCACACCCCACCATCAGGTGTGGATCGCCTGATGTCACCTGTCAGTCGTTAACGTCACCTGTCAGTCGTTGACGTCACCTGTGAGTCGTTGACGTCACCTGTCAGTCGTTGACGTCACCTGTGAGTCGTTGACGTCACCTGTCAGTCGTTGACGTCACCTGTCAGTCGTTGACGTCACCTGTCAGTCGTTGACGTCACCTGTCAGTCGTTGACGTCACCTGTCAGTCGTTGACGTCACCTGTGAGTCGTTGACGTCACCTGTCAGTCGTTGACGTCACCTGTGAGTCGTTGACGTCACCTGTCAGTCGTTGACGTCACCTGTCAGTCGTTGACGTCACCTGTGAGTCGTTGACGTCACCTGTCAGTCGTTGACGTCACCTGTCAGTCGTTGACGTCACCTGTGAGTCGTTGACGTCACCTGTGAGTCGTTGACGTCACCTGTCAGCGTGACGCACCTGTCAGTCGTTGACGTCACCTGTCAGTCGTTGACGTCACCTGTCAGTCGTTGACGTCACCTGTGGGTCTTTGAGCCCCCTCCCAGTCATTCCTGCATGGACTCCAGCTGTACTGAGGTGACTCGTTGTCCTCAGAGGACATCCCTCTCAGGGCTTGTCAGGTGAAGTTTGTAGCAGATTTTCCACTTTCTCCTTCTCCTTTTAATTTGTGAGATCGACTCACCTTCATATTTGGAGGAGATCATGGACTGTTTCACTGTTACGGCAGCTTTTCCAGCCTGGACCGTGGTTCAGATCTACGTACTTTTGGACACGTAGTTCACTTCAGAAATGATCAAATATTCATGAATCTTTAGTGTCGGTGAGGGATGGAAAGAATGATCTGTGGTCTGAAGAGAGAGAGGGATGGAGGGATGAACTATAACAATGGCATCATGGATGAAACAGAGAGAAAGGAGGCGAGCAGAGAGACGTACTGGTTTTACAGCCTGATATAAATCTCCCCATTAAGTCGCCTTTTACAGCCTGGTAATATTTATAGGAGACGGCGAGGGGAAGGGCGGGGGAGGACGGGGGAGGAGAGAGAGAGATGACCAATAAATATTGAATTACTTGTTCAATATTTATTCTTTAATGTCTGTTTTAATGCACTGACGGATTATCAGACGATAACATGGACTTTAATTTAATGATGAATTTATAAACAAACATTCGTTTGCCGTCTACCACCGCAGAGTAAAACTCCATCCACTCTGTACACACTGATACTCAAACCTGTAGCTGCTGTGAGCTAATGTTAGCTCAGTTTGGTAGCTGCTGTTAGCTAATGTTAGCTCAGTTTGGTAGCTGCTGTTAGCTAATGTTAGCTCGGTTTGGTAGCTGCTGTTAGCTAATGTTAGCTCGGTTTGGTAGCTGCTGTTAGCTAATGTTAGCTCGGTTTGTTAGCTGCTGTTAGCTAATGTTAGCTCAGTTTGGTAGCTGCTGTTAGCTAATGTTAGCTCGGTTTGTTAGCTGCTGTTAGATAATGTTAGCTCGGTTTGTTAGCTGCTGTTAGCTAATGTTAGCTCAGTTTGTTAGCTGCTGTTAGCTAATGTTAGCTCAGTTTGTTAGCTGCTGTTAGCTAATGTTAGCTCAGTTTGTTAGCTGCTGTTAGCTAATGTTAGCTCAGTTTGGTAGCTGCTGTAACAGTAAACTCAGGTGTTTCTAATGACACTAATTAAGGCTCCATTCCATTCAGGTGCTGTGGATTCCTGCTGTGGCGCATGTTGGTTCACTGGAAAGTCTCTGCTGCAATAAATGGAACGGGGCCTTAATTAGCATCATTAGTATCAATGTATTTCAGCTGAACCAGAGCTGTAACTGTGACTCAGATTACTGTAGTCTGATTACCTGCTCCACCTGTCTCTCCTCCTCAGTGTTTTCCTCAGACAGACACACACAGAGACACACACACAGACACACAGACACACACACAGACACACAGACACACACACACGCACACACACACACACACACACACACAGACAGACAGGCAGTCGTCTCACAGCCCGTCTGCGAGCTGTAATTGGTTTGTCACCTCGTCAAGTGGCTGCCTGACACTCAGACAGAGACATTCAATTTAACAAGACACAGAAAGAATGACAATGAAGCTGAGGTGGAGGAATGAAGCTGAGGTGGAGGAATGAAGCTGAGGTGGAGGAATGAAGCTGAGGTGGAGGAATGAAGCTGAGGTGGAGGGTTGATAGTGAGGCGGAGGAGGAAGATGGATGTATGAATGAATGTTTACAGAGCCGATGCAGAGATGAATTTCTGATCTCCGACTGCACATGAATGCAGCATGAGATGCGAGCCTCCGCCCCGCTCAGCTGAAATGTGCCGCGTGCGTCCGACTGCTGAAGGACGGCGAGAACCGAAGAAGCCTTCAGCTGACCCGACTGACCTGACCGACCCGACTGACCCGACTGACCCGACTGATCCGACTGACCCGACTGACCCGACTGACCTGACTGATCCGACTGACCCGACTGACCCGTAACTGATCGACCGTCTGAATAAACCTACAAGTCGTTTCTCTAAAGAGACTGTGGATTCAGCTTAGTACCCCGAGTGCAGGATGACATCATCAAGAATACCTGAAAACACTGAACACATGACTCTGATGTATGTACGTATAATGGCTCTAAACACTACATTACCCATGAGCCTTGGCGGTCATTACTAAGTAAACTGATTAAAACTTAAATTTTTCTGTCGTCCTGATTGGATAATAAGAGCGACCTTTAAGTCAGTGTGATGTTCTGCGTTCACAAAGAGAAGATGAACCTCACTGGGTTTATTCTCAGAATAACGATGAGTAATGAAAGTTATTACAGACTACGTTCAGTGACAGTAACCTCGGCCCACGGCCTGATAAATGTGCTAACGGTGTCATTTTTTATGGACCATTCTTCACCGTCCTTCACCAACAAAGCTGACATTGCTCCGTCTTTTTCCTCCTGAGCCCTGACACCGCTCCTCCATCTTTCATGTCCTTAATAATATCTCTTTTTCATCTGTCTTTTATATTTGATGGAGGTGAAGAGGCGGCGTGAACGAGGAGCTCCATTTTCAATCTTCAACAGTGACTTTGAAGCAGCGAACTTTAGCCTTTTGAAAAGGAGAAGTGAAAATGAAAGAAATGAAAGGATATTCTGAACAAAGAGGAGGAGAAGAAGGAGAGGACGAGGAGAGGAGGAGAAGAGGAGGAGGAGAAGAAGGAGAGGAGGAGGAGAGGAGGAGAAGAGGAGGAGGAGAAGAAGGAGAGGAGGAGGAGGCAGGGAGGTTTATGGACGACAGCGAGCTGAATAATTAGATTTGCACACTGAAACAATCAGAGATATGTGATGAAAACACTCTCACTGCTTTACTGTCACCTGAAGCTGTCTGTGCCGAGCACGTCATGAGGAGGTCCGAGGCTGACAGCTTCACTTCTACAGAGTGCTGCTCTGAGCGGGATTCGAACTCAGGCTTGTGGATGTAAAAGCTCCTCTGTGCCCTGACAGTAACCCACTGGACCAGTGAAGATGTAGGAGGACATGAGGAGCAGTGAGCAGTGGACCATTGTCCAAACTGCGGGTTCTCCCTACATGATAACAAACAAAAGACAGAAATTTCTTCAGCAGCTCTATCAGGACTGATGAGGAGATTTCAGCATGATTCCTCCCCTCAATCTGATCCTGGTTCTTCTTCTTCATCAGTACTGAAGATGGTCCAGTGGGGAAGGACGCCGACCGCCAACGTGGAGACGTGGGATCCAACCTCTGCTCCGGCAACCTGAGGTACGTGACCAAAGTGTGTGTGTGCGTGTGTGTGTCTAAATACAAAAAACCCCAAACTCAAAATCAAACAAACCCGTGTGTGTGTGTGTGTGTGCGTGTGCGTGTGTGTGTGCGTGTGCGTGTGCGTGTGTGTGTGTGTGTGTGTGTGTGTGTGTGTGTGTGTGTGTGTGTGTGTGTGTGTGTGTGTGCGTTCGTGTCTAAAAAAAAAAAACCGTCGTGAATTTCCGTCGTAAGTGAAGCTAGCTGGCTTCAACAATGATGGAAGAAGAGCACGTTAAACGCTGAGTGCTGATTGGACAGCTGACTCTGTGGACATGATGGCAGAGGAGCAGAGTGAAGAGGACGATCCATCTTAACTGATGACTCTCAGGTCTGTTCATCTCTGTCATGAATCATTTTATATATTTTATATATATATTATATATTTATGCTGACTCATGACAATGAGTCTGCATAAATATTTGATCATATATTCACAAACTAATTGATTAATGAAGTGTCTTAATAAAGTCTGTTTGTGTTGCATGACACTTTAAAACTAAAGCTGTCATAACAGTGTGTATGTGTGTGTGTGTGTGTGTGTGTGTGTGTGTGTGTGTGTCAGGCAGGTCCTGGCGAGGCCTGACGTTTTCCACCTTCACACACACTCAATTATTCAGGAGTGTATTGTTGAGTTCAGCTGCAGTGAAGCAGCTGTCACTGTGTGTGTGTGTGTGTGTGTGTGTGTGTGTGTGTGTGTGTGTGTGTGTGTGTGTGTGTGTGTGTCGTCATGGCATCAAAACAAGCTTCAAGTTTGACTTTAAAGTAACTTTAGAAACTTTAGAAAGACGTAAAAACTGTAACACACACACACACACACACACACACACACACACACACACGCACGCACGCACACACACACACAGTGACTGCTTTACAGGAAGTGAAAAAAAGCCCATTCATCCCGTCAGAATAAAAGGATTTAATTTGTGTTACAAACAAAGTGACTTCTTTAAAAAGACGAAGCTGTTCAGAGCAAATCTGGAGAAACTCCTGACATGAATCAATCAATCAATCAATCAATCAATCAATATAAATAAATAAATAAATATATAAATAAATAAATCAGTAAATACACATTAACTCACATTAACTTTGAACTGAATTAGCCGACCATGGTGTTCACTTCCTGTCCTCTCTTTGTGTACCACACACTGGATGTCTGGGTGGAACGTTGGGGATGATGTTAAGGCTAACAGTAGGGCTAACAACATGAGGGCTAACAATGTTAGGGCTAACAGTAGGGCTAACAGTAGGGCTAACAACATGAGGGCTAACAACATGAGGGCTAACAATGTTAGGGCTAACAACATGAGAGCTAACAATGTTAGGGCTAACAACATGAGAGCTAACAATGTTAGGGCTAACAATGTTAGGGCTAACAACATGAGGGCTAACAATGTTAGGGCTAACAGTAGGGCTAACAACATGAGGGCTAACAACATGAGGGCTAACAATGTTAGGGCTAACAGTAGGGCTAACAACATGAGGGCTAACAGTAGGGCTAACAACATGAGGGCTAACAGTAGGGCTAACAACATGAGGGCTAACAATGTTAGGACTTATGGAGACTGACTCA
>OX336898.1:24574091-24752633 GCA_946959425.1 Argyrosomus regius | reverse complement strand
GTGTGAGAGAGTTTCACAGAAATGCTGTTAAAAGAAGTCAACCACAGAGTTTCAACATCACTGACCTCTGAGTGAACCCAAATTATATTTAACAAACTGAAAAATACAAAACAAAGTTCAAACAAAACCATCGCCGACCAGAACCAGTTTAAGCCAGTTTAAAACCGAGGAAAGACGTGAAGGAGAGCTCGTAAAGCAAAAGATGGATGATTAATAATCAACAGTAACTTCCATGATGATCTGCAGGACGCTGGACGTCCGTCACAGTCAGAGAAAGTTTGACCGTCACTCTAAATGTCATATTCATGTTTTATATTCATTTGAATGGTCAGGAGAAAATAACAAAGTAGACTCCTAATAAAACTCGTTAGTAGTTATTGGTTGATACCACAAGGAATTGTGGGCCTTCAAAACTCAAAGGTCAGACGAGGACTCTTCTCTGGAACTACAGATCACAGAATGAGATGTGTTTGAGTGAAGCTCCTCCTCTTCCTGTACGCAGATATACACTGAGGACAGCACATGAGATGATCAGAGCAGAGACACACAGACAAGCAGACGGCAGAGAGACGCTCCACCTGGACATGGATCACCTTTTGATGCTGCTGCTGCTGCTTTGGACTGCAGGTAGGACTTTTTTTTTTTTTCTGGTATGGCAGCAATACACTTCAGTACTTCCGTATGTAAGTCTACTACAGTAAACAGTTTCAGATGTATTGAGCGAGTTACTTTTGTCTTTGCTAGAAAAAAGAATTTTGAGAAAAAGTTGCCCGCTCTTGTCTGTAGACTACTTTTCACTCATATATATTGTGAGGGTTTGTTTTACATATCCTATAACTACAGGTAAAGGGCAACATTTGTTACATTTTCTGTTCCATGTTTGTTTTCGTGTTTTGTCTGCTTTCTATCACGTATAATATTTGCATAACATAATCCAGATTGCATGTGTGTATGTCTTCCAACATGTCAGTGCACCGATAATGTTCGTGCCAGTAACACTCATTTAGTGCCGTTTTTGTCTCTATGAGCTTTCAAACACATTCTCTATGAATACAGTTATATTTGATTTAGATTTGACCAATGAAACATCCTACTAGTTTTTAAAATTAATTCATATTTACGACTCATGCTGGTCTGCTTAAAGTCAATGTCGTTCTGATGGTATAATGTTTTTTCTAATTAAGACATCCATTTTGGTAGTTTATTACATAATGCACCAAATTATTACAATTTCTTGATAAAAAAGTGCAACACTCGCATTTTGTAATTACTGATGCAATATGTAACAAGTTATTACAAAATGCGGCAAAGTTTATTACAAATGGCAGATTATTACAAAATGCGGTGTTATTACATAATGAAGTGAAAATTTATTACATTATTACATAATGTGGCGCTACAGACCTCCATAGACTACAGTGTAACTGTCTGTACCCACTCTGTTACTTTCACACACACACACACACACACACACACACACTCAGTTTGGGGTTCAGTTCTTGCTCAAGGACACTTTGACATGCAGACTGGAGGAGCTGGGAATCGAACCTGATCATGTGATTATTGGACGACCCGCTCTACCTCCTGAGCCACAGCGGCCCGATGATTCTCTCTCTGTGCAGTAGTTTTCTGTTAGTGGCAGAGTCCGCCATTGATTAAGACTCAGATTGCCTTCACACTCGTGACAAATTGTCAGGAAACGATGCAGCACGTTATCAGCTCGTTTCCTGTTCACTCCTGCAGCCGTATCAGAGCTCAATCAAGTTACTGCTAACTGCTAACCGCTAACACAACATTTCCACTGCTCCATAATCAACACTCCAATTAGATAGATACAGGGAGGCTTTTATTGTGAAGGAGTCACAGGAAGTTCAGCCCACTTTGTTGATCCACTTTGTTTGCTTATTTAAACACTGAAATAAAATCCAGTCATACTTAGAATAACTTTACTGTCTGTAATGTTCCTGTATTTAATTTGGACTGTTAGCTGTGTGAAGTAGGTCGTCAAATTCTCTGCTGCAGCCAGCAGAGGCACTACTGAGCATGGACTGAAACACTCACACACCTGCAGCTCCACACCTGGAACAACAACAAAACACACACATACTGGTTTATATGTGGTATGGAGACCAATTTTAATCATCACTTGACTTGTGGGGACCACCATTTCCTGAGGCCCTAGAGGTTTGAAAAAAGGATCAAAACATGAACGTACCTGTTGATTAGTGTTCTGTGGACTGTCTGATATTTCACCCAAAAGAAAATAAATATTCCATTACCATTAGCCTTCTGCGTGTATTACATTAAACTGCTTGGCAGTCCTGATGTACAATAGATAACCATTTTCTCTTAAGAACACATCTATATATTTAACGCACTTCAACAGTCACCACACCTCAGAGAAAACACGTCAAATTCAAACACAATATTTCCTCCTGCTGTTCCTGTAGCTCTACAGACAGCAGTCTTCTGACTTGTGTTCTGTGTATTCACATTCATCTCACCTGTAGTAAACTGGTCATATGAATCCAGAGCGAGTTCACTGAGATGTTTCTGAGCTTCAAGAAAGTTCTTGATGAAACCTGAAAATGTTTGTTGTGTCCACGGCAAATGCTGCTTCATCCTGATGTTCATTTTCTGATTTTGTCCTCAGGACTGCAGACTGAAGAACGACAAAACTCAGAAGGTAAATATGGAAAGAAAAGAGTTTCACCTTTGACCCTTTTCTAAAGGGTCATTCCAGTGTTTTTATACCAGAGCATTGTTACGTATTTCAGGGTCTGAATGACTAACAGGTACAAAGAGAATTGGAATTGGTCCATTAGATGGCCTCAGCAGGCAGCCGTGAAACGGGCTGCAGTGGCACCAACGTAATCCTTGGGGGTAATTGTGCCGATTAAATGTCCACTGAAAGAGTCACCGACAGACTCAGGTTGTGATTCTACGTGTCTGACAACATTATGGAAAGGACCCGACAGAGATAGACCTTTTTCTTAAAGATGATTTACTGACTCACGTTTCCACCGTCGTCTTCTGAGCCCGTCACTGTTAAAACAAGTTCTTTTAGAGGACAGACTTCTGACGGTGCTCAGTTTCCCCCAAAGCTTTTGTTGCAGACATTGCAGTCTGTTTCTCGGCTGCCGGCTGAGGCGATCTACTGGACCGACTCCAAAACCTTTTCTACCTGTTAGTTGTTCAGAACACCAAATATGTAAAAATGTGTCCAGGTGTAAAAAATACCAGAATGAGCCTTTAATTAAAGACTTCTTTGACTGATGACTCTCTTGTTTCTGTTCAGAACCTGTCAGGTTGGTGGGAGGAGACAGTCGCTGTTCAGGAACACTGGAGCTGAAACATCTGGGAGAATGGAGACCAGTGAGTGACTATTACTCTGACTGGACCCTGAAGACAGCAGCTGTTGTCTGCAGAGATCTGGACTGTGGCTCTGCTGTTTCTGTAGAACGGAGAAATGAGTCCTCATACAGATTAGTGTCGAGGATCAGTTCTTACTGTGTTCAGTCTGGATCTGCTCTGAGGGAATGTGCAACATTAGATTTCTCCTCCTCCATCCTGAATCTCACCTGTTCAGGTAAGCCCATCAGTGACAAAATCTATGACATCATTTCTGACAGTAATACACCCATGTTGACACACACACCTGTATCTGCTTTTATCTCTCTCTGTTTTATCTTCTGTTATCTCTGCAGACTCTGTCAGGCTGCTGGATGGGACTAGTCTGTGTTCAGGCAGACTGGAGGTGAAGTCTGACCAGTCTGACCAGTCTGACCAGCGGTGGTCCTCAGTGTGTGAAGCTGACTTTGACCAGCAGGATGCAGAGGTGGTCTGTAGGGAGCTCGGCTGTGGGGCTCCTTCAGTCCTCCAGGGGGCGCTCTATGGAGAAGTGGAGGCTCCAATATGGACCAAAGAGTTCCAGTGTGGAGGCCATGAGTCTGCTCTCCTGGACTGTAGAAGCTCAGGATCAACTAGAAACACCTGCTCACCTGGAAAAGCTGTTGGACTCACCTGCTCAGGTAGAAGAGGAGCTGCAGCTTTGATTTGGTTCATTTCTGTTCTGATGAAACTCACTTTGTTCTTTGACTGATGACTCTCTTGTTTCTGTTCAGAACCTGTCAGGTTGGTGGGAGGAGACAGTCGCTGTGCAGGAACACTGGAGCTGAAACATCTGGGAGAATGGAGACCAGTGGGTGACTATGACAATGTCTCCATCTCTGACTGGACCCTGAAGGCAGCAGCCGTTGCCTGCAGAGATCTGGACTGTGGCTCTGCTGTTTCTGTACAACAGAGAGAGAAGTCCTCAGACAGATCTGTGTGGAGGATCAGGTCTGTTAGCTGTGTTCATTCTGGATCTGCTCTGAGGGACTGTGCAACATTAGATTCCTCCTTCTCCTCCATCGTGGATCTCACCTGTTCAGGTAAGCCCATCAGTGACATCATCTATGACTGGGGTTCTTAAACTTTTTGACCTCGGGGCCCATTCCAGTATGAACACTGTCCTGGTTTAACTAATTAATCTCACTCTTATTTTGATTTGTACTGAATAACTAAATCAAATCCACTCACAGTTCAACAAGCAAAAATCTTGTCAAATAAATGACATGACAGAATGTGATCATCACAAAGACATTTATTTATTACGTGTACGTAAACCTGCACATACAACAAGACGCCGAACAGGCTACGTCTGTTAGCCGTACTGTTGATTTGTTTCATTTTTTATTTGTCAAATTTCAAATTTTTCTCATCAGTTCTTTTCCCCCCTTTTTTGCTGAAGTAAAAGCTAATTATTAGTTATTTTTTGTGTTAAACAAAATTATGTGGGGATAAAATAAATACATTCAAAATAATAAAAGTTTCAAGTTAAATAAACTATAAATAAAATTTAAATAAACTGCAAATGAAAATATAAACTTATAATGTTGCTTCAGCAGTCTTCATTTTTTCATGGCAGACCCAGAAGTTGTTCTTCATATCTGTAACAGTCCATTTATTGACAAGCTACACCACCTTTTTATGTCCGCACACACTCCGCACACTGGGCTCTGCCTCGTTACCTCAAATCAAATCAAATCAAATTTTATTTGTATAGCCCAAAGTCACAAAACACATTTTGCCTCGGAGGGCTTTACAATCCGTACAGGGAGTGACACCCTCTGTCCTTAGACCCTCTGTCCTTACACCCTCTGTCCTTACACCCTCTGTCCTTACACCCTCGGTTCGAGTGAGGAAAAACTTGCCCACAAAAAACCCTTTTAACAGGAAAAAAGTGGAAGAAACCTCAGGAAGAGCCACAGAGGAGGGATCCCTCTCCCAGGACGGACAGACGTGCAATAGATGTCACGTGTACAGTCAACAAGTCAACAGAAACATTTTGTACAATTACAATGAATGATAAAATGATTACAGTAGCAGTGGAACCTGTGATAGAGATAGAGAGACACAGATGCACAGCAGCAGCAAATCATTAACTAAGTTACTATAAACTGTAATGGAGATCTGGTAACATTAGTGACAGTAATAATATATGTAGTGGACGTCATGCAGGACCACAGCAGCAGTCACGATCCACGAGAACCTGCTGGACGAGAGAGCACAGAAACTCCAGGGAAGAAGTTTAGTTAGTAAGATGCATTAATGTACATGTATGACAGACATGTATGTTTATAGGTGCTGAGAGAGAGGGGGGGGGGGGGGGGGGGGCTATAGCAGCATAACTAAGGGATGACCTGAGCCAGCCCTAACTATAAGCTCTATCAAAAAAGGAAAGTCATAAGTTTACTCTTAAAAGTGTTGACCGTGTCTGCCTCCCGAACCCAAAATGGTAGTTTGTTCCACAGAAGAGGAGCTTGATAGCTGAAAGCTCTGGCTCCCAATCTACTTTTGGAAACTATAGGAACCACAAGGAACCCAGCATTCTGAGAGCGCAGTGTTCTAGAGGGGTAATAAGGTACTATGAGCTCTTTTAGATATGATGGTGCCTGACCATGAAGAGCTTTGTATGTAAGGAGAAGAATTTTAAATTCTATTCTAGATTTGACAGGTAGCCAATGCAAGGAAGCCAAAATGGGAGAGATGTGATCTCTGATCTTGGTTCCTGTCAGAACACGTGCAGCAGCATTCTGAATTAGCTGCAAAGTCCTAAGAGACTTATTGGAGCAGCCTGATAACAATGAGTTACAATAGTCCAGCCTAGAAGTAACAAATGCGTGGACTAGTTTTTCTGCATCTGCTTGAGATACAATGCGTCTGATTTTGGCAATGTTACGTAAATGGAAGAATGCAGTCCTTGAAATTTGTTTTATGTGACATTAAAGGACAAATCCTGATCAAAAACAACTCCAAGATTCTTTACGGTGGAGCTGGAGGCCAGGGTGATCCCATCTAAGGTAACTAAGTCTCTAGAAAGAGAGTTTCAATTACAAGAACTTCAGTTTTGTCTGAATTTAACATCAGAAAATTGAAGGTCATCCAACTTTTTATATCTTTAAAGGGGACATATTATGCAAAAATCACTTTTCCAGGTCTTCTACACCAATATTTTCGAATTCGGGGTGCGTACAATCCCCCCCAGTGTTAAACACAACAACCGCATGCAGCTGCTGCAGGCACACCCCCAGTTGCGGCTTCAGCTCCCCTTTGTATGTACAAAATTTTTCATTAACATAATCCAGACCCACTTCCTGATCTCTACAGCAGAGGCCAACACCCAGTCTCCACCCGCCACGCCCTACAGGTGATGAAAGCACAGAGCTCAGGTGAAGCTCCGACAGTTTCTGAGGCTCAGACCTAGGCATGCTTTGTCACTCTGTTGTTGGCTGCAGTGACCGGCACAAGTCGCTATATTGGCCCCAGCCTGAGAGGACCGAAGAACGGAGGATTACGGTTACTTTAACCGGAGACGTCCCCACACTGTGCGTGACGGTCGTGTGCTTCACGGACAAATACAATGAACACAGAACAACACAGGACGGCAACGAGACCTCACACGAAAGAGGAGTAATACCAAGCTACAGACGATGGAAATGTAAGTATGCTTTGAGTTTCTTTTGTCCGATTACCACACGCTAACGCTAACAGCTAGCTAGCGTTATGTTCAGCACACACCGCCGCCCGCAGAGAGGGACCTTGACCAAACAAGTCAAGGTCCCACATGCAGCTGTGTGTTGAACGTAGCTGTCATTAGCGATAAGAAAATAACTTTACTCTCATTCATCTTTCTGTTAACGGCACCCCCTCACTTTGTCTGTGTCCCCCTCGGTTTGAGAGAAAGAGAGACCCCTCACTGTTTTACAGCATAGTCTGAAGCTAGATCCAGTCTTAAGCCTGGTTCAGACAGGGACAGGCAAACCGGACGCCGGCGGCGTTTTTCAGTTCATTTCAGTGGAGGGTCGTGCGTTTCCGCACCGGCAGCCCGCAACGCAGGCGTTGCCGCAAAAAACGTCGCCGGCGTCCAGGGAGAGAAGTTGAACCAGATTCAACTTTTGGGAAAACGGAGCCCCACGTCACGCTCCGGCCGCCAATCAGACACTCAGATCGGTCAAACCTCCACAGACAGCCTGAAATGTCTCTGAAGCAGAGACTATCCAGGTGGATTCACAGACTGAACTCTGATAATCTACCTGTGTGTGTGTTCTCACTTTGTTTATTTCATGTACCAGCTTCTAAATCTCGCTTCTGAGTCCAACTCGCAATTTACGCCGCAAAATATATATATATATATATATATCTATCTATATATATATATATATAGATATATATATATATATATATATATATATATATATATATATAGATATATAGATATATATATATATATATATATATATATATATATATATATAGAGAGAGAGAGAGAGAGAGAGGGAGAGCACTTTGGTAGAGAGACATAGAGTAACAACACAGAGAGCGAGCGCCAGCCTCGATAAAGCTGTCATTAATCAGAGAAATAAAACGTTATTTCCTGATTGTTTCACAGCGGTTACAGTCAGCAGGTATAGACACGCCCACAGCAACCCACCTCAGCTCCCCTCAACCCCCCACCACCGCACTCCCCCACCACCGGTTGCTGGTTTCCCTGTCCCTGTCTGAACATGGCCTTAAGGAGCTGGGTACATAAAGTAAACAAAGCTACAATACAATAAGGACAGTATCAGTTCAGTCCATGAGCTCCACCTGGATACTGTCCAGTTTTAGTGACATGTCAGGCTGCCTGTTCATGCAGGCTTCTGGACTGAAAGAATTAGCAAGTAGTAACTTTCAGAATCACTTTATTGGCCAGGTGTGTTTACATACAAGGAATATGAGTCTGTTTACATGTTGCTCTCAATGTATGTATATGTAGGGACAGTTTGTGTGTGTGTGTACACACACCTGGCAAATAAAGGTGATTCTGATACTTAGTGAATGAGTACAATGTATAATATATATTTGTGCTCTCAATCATATTTCTCATATTTCTGTTTTTTTTTTCTTCCCTAGACTCCACCTGGCAGCCCTCCACTTCAATGAAAGTGCTGGGCGTCCCTAAGCTACAACATCAGCTGGTGAGCCGCTATTCAGATTGAACTTCTCAACAACAACAGCTAAGACAGTGAAAGTAGAACCAACCGTTGGTAAGTTTTACAACCTTTTATTAAAAATGGCAATAAGTCAAAGAATGTGCAAACATCTATTATACAAGTGAAAAATAAATAACATAAAACAGGGCTCTTAACTTATGTAAGTTGGATAATTAATAAGTATATTAATTTTCTCCCTCCTATATTGTCTTATAGGTTATGTTGGACCTCATCTTCGAGAAGGTTTTCCTAGACTCTGGCCCATACGTGGATGAGGTGCTGAAGATCCCCATCCCTGAGGATCTCGCAGCCCAGTTTGCAAGACCAGGGAAGCAAGAGGTTGTAGCCGGCTACGTGTCGAGGTTCAATCAAGGACCGGTCTGACCCCGCGTAGCTTCCTTGACTGTCTGGGGACTCCATATCCGTCACACCACACAGCTGAGCAGTACCACCCTGATTCTCTGGCCGAGAAATCCCCAACACCAATATATATATATATTTTTATTTTGTTCTTAATAGATGTTACTTGAATAACAGAATAACATGTGGTTTGTATACCTGGAGTTTGTAACAAAAATAAGTATTTCTGATTCTGATTCTGATTACAGAGCTCCTGTAGGCCTAGTATCTGTAACAGCTAAAACAAAGTGTACATAATGGTTAGTCTAAACTACACAGTGACATGCTTTTATAACGTGTCCATCTTTTCTTCTGAAATTCTGTGAAACCTAAATGCTGACCAAAACTTTTTCAGACTGCTGTTCTGGGTAGTATATTGAATAAGTTTGTTTTCAAAAGTTGTGTGATGTTTGAAGGAATCATGACAATAAAGGTAAACTCTATCTGAACTGTTTTGTGTGCTTTCAGTGTTTGATATGTAACATGATAACAAGTAACAAACATGACAGATTAACAGTAAGCCATGTAAGATAGAGGGAACAGTATTTTATTGGACTAATCCTTACTCATTTATATTACAATAGTAACAGACTACTTCTATGCATAAAAGAACTTACTGCTCTATTCCCCTCAGACGTAAAGGCCCATAATTAATTTCCCACCTGTACGGTTGTGGAGCAAACATGCTGGCTGAGCTTGTATGTTACTGGTGTAAGGGGAACAGCTGAGTAATGTTACGTACGTTACTTGCAATTAATTACATTTATCTATGTAGCTTTCCAATAGTCTGTACATAAACACACTACAGGGTAGCACCATTAGCCTAGCGCTAGCCAGTTAGCCAGAGTTCAAACATATTAAAAGATATAAAAACACATTACATAAACTTACCACTCAGTAATTTCCTGTTGTCTCCTCGGTTCTCTGACGTGTTCTGGGGCCTCTTCATTTTCAGGGTCTGACTCAAACATATAAGGTTGCAATGGTACATGTTTACCGGCAGCCATGCCCAGTGCTTGTGCTCATCTGTTGTCATGGCATCCTGATGCTGAACTCACATCAGCATGGTGGGCGGAAGCAGGGCGGAAGAGGGGGCGGAATGAACAGCAGCTGGCAGCAGCTCATTTGCATTTAAAGGGACAGACACTAAAATCAAACGCCTGAGCACAGAGCGCTAAAAACAGGGTACAGAGAGGGCTGCTGTGCTTGATCCGTGAGGAATTTTGACCAAAGGATTTCACAGACATGTCATTAAGGTACCTGGGAACTGTGTGAACTGCTGGAAAAAATGCATAATATGTCTCCTTTAAGACATGTTTGGAGTTTAGTTAACTGATTGGTTTCATCAGGCTTGATCGATAAATATAATTGGGTGTCATCGGCATATCAATGAAAATTAATGGAGTGATTCCTAACAATGTTCCCTAGAGGAAGCATATATAAACTGAATAGAAGTGGTCCAAGTACAGAACCTTGTGGAACTCAATGAAGAAATTATTGAAGTTATTTGATGAAGGTCGATGGGAGAAAAACAGTCTAAATATATATCAGGTTTTACAGCTGTTTCCAAACTTGCTGTATCAGAATGCAGATCAGTGCCTGTTGAGGGCAAGAGGTGATGAATTTTGTCTCTAATAGTTATAATTTTATCATTAAAGAAGCTCATGAAGTCATTACTACTTAGACCTAAAGGAATGGATGGCTCAATGCTGTGGCTCTCTGTTAGCCTGGCTACAGTGCTGAAGAGAAACCTGGGGTTGTTCTTATTTTCCTCTATTAATGAAGAGTAGTAGGCTGCTCTGGCACTACGGAGAGCCTTCCTGTATGTTTTAAGATTATCTTGCCAGACTAAACGAGATTCTTCCAGTTTAGTGGCACGCCATTTGCCTTCAGATTTACGTGCCTCTTGCTTTAAGTTACGAGTCTGCTGGCTATACCATGGTGCTAACCTCCTTTGTTTAATTATCTTCTTTTTCAGAGGTGCAATAGAGTCTAGAGTTGTTCGTAATGAGCCTGTAGTACTATCAACCAGATGATCTATTTGTGAGGGGCTAAAGGAAGCAGACAAGTCCTCTGCTACATTGAGACAAGTCATTGAATTCATACTGAAGGAATCACTTCTTAAATTTGGCTACAGCACTATCAGATAAACATCTGCTGTAGGAGTTTCTGCAGAAAGGCTTATAGTCCAGTAATATGAACTCAAAGGTTATTAAAAATGGTCAGACAGAAGAGGATTCTGTGGAAAGACTATTAGATGATCAGTTTCAATGCCATATGAGAGAACAAGATCAAGAGTGTGGTTCAGACAATGAGTCGGTTTATTTACACTCTGACAGAAGCCAATTGAATCTAACAAAGAGATAAACGCAGTACTAAGACTATCATTGTGGTTGTCCACATGAATATTAAAATCACCTACAATAATTACTTTATCTGTTTTAAGGATCAAGCCCGATGCAAATTCAGATAAAAATTCAGAGTAAGGACCAGGAGCACGATATACTATAACAAATAGAATTGGCTGTAATGTTTTCTGGATTGGGTGAGTAAGGCTAAGAACAAGACTTTCAAATGAATTATACAGTCATGGATGAAAGTATTGGCACCCCTGGAATTTTCCCGAAAATGCACCATTTCTCCCAGAAAAGTGTTGAAATTACAAATGTTTTGGTACACACATGTATATTTCCTTTAAGTGCATCGGAACAACACAAAAAAGCAGAAGACAAAAGCCAAATTTGACATCATTTTACACAAAACTCCAAAAATGGACTGGACAAAATCATTGGCACCCTATTAAAACTGTGGGTAAATAATTTCATTTCAAGCATGTGATGTTTGTTTAAACTCACCTGTGGCAAGTAACAGGTGCTGGCAACATAGAAATCAAACCTGAAGCCAGTTAGAGTGTATAAAAGTTGACTCAACCTTTGTGTTGTGTGCCTGTGTGTGCAACACCAAGCATGGAGAAGAGAAAAATTGATGAAAGAATGCAACGCAGGATAGTTTGAATGGTGGATAAACAACCTCAGTCAGCTTCCACATAAATTCAGGCTGTCCTGCAGACTCAGGGTGCAACGGTGTCAGCTTGAACCATACGTCGTCATCTGAATGAGATGAAGCGCTATGGCAGGAGACTGAGGAGAACCCAACTTCTGACACAGAGACATAAAAAAGCCAAACTGCAGTTTGCAAAAATGTACCTGAGTAAGCCTCAATCCTTCTGGGAGAATATTTTGTGGACAGATGAGACTAAAGTAGAGCTTTTTAGCAAAGCACGTCATTCTACTGTTTACAGAAAACGGAATGAGGCCTACAAAGAAAAGAACACGGTACCTACAGTCAAACATGGTGGAGGGTTCAAAGATGTTTTGGGGTTGTTTTGCTGCCTCTGGCACTGGGTGCATTGACTGTGTGCAAGGAATCATGAAATCTGGACACTATCAAAAGATTTTGGCCCGTAATATAGGGCCTAGTGTCAGAAAGCTGGGTCTGCGTCAGAGGTCATGGGTGTTCCAGCAGGACAATGACACGAAACATACCTCAAAAAGCAACCAGAAATGATTGGAGACAAAGCGCTGGAGAATTCTGAAGTGGCCAGCAATGAGTCCGGATCTAAATCCAATAGAACACATGGAGAGATCTCAAAATTGCTGTTGCGAGAAGGCACCCTTCAAATCTGAGAGACCTGGAGCAGTTTGCAAAAGAAGAGTGGTCCAAAATTCCAGTTGAGAGGTGTAGGAAGCTTGTTGATGGTTATAGGAAGCGACTGGTTTCAGTTATTTTCTCTAAAGGGTGTGCAACCAAATATTAAGTTGAGGGTGCCAACAATTTTGTCCGACCCAATTTTTGGAGTTTTGTGTAAAATGATGTCAAATTTGTTTTTTTCTTCTGCTTTTTTGTGTTGTTCCAATGCACTTAAAGGAAATATACATGCGTGTACCAAAACATTTGTAATTTCAACACTTTTATGGGAGAAATGGTGCATTTTCGGGAAAAATTCCAGGGGTGCCAATACTTTCGTCCATGACTGTAATTTAGTTTAGGTTTAGGATTTATTAATAGACTTGAGTCAAATATGGCTCCAACTCCACCACCTCGACCGGTACTTCGAGGAATATGAGTATTACAATGACTGGGAGGAGTGGATTCATTTAAACTAACATATTCATCCTCCTGCAGCCAGGTTTCAGTGAGACAGAATAAATCAATATCATAATCAGATATTAATTCATTGACTAAAACAGCTTTAGAGGACAAAGACCTGATATTCAAGAGTCCACATTTAATTATCTTATTTTGGACTGTTGGAGATGTTGATTTAATTTTTATTTTGAACTCCTCTTCTGTTTATTTTATCTTTAAATAATGTAGGTGGAACCTCCGTTCACAAAGTCGTACTTAATGAAGTCAGGATTGTACTTGCACAAATAAAATTAGCACCACTGTCGTCTTCATTTTTTCGTTTTAACTGCTTCTCCTTAACTTTGGCTACAGACTAGCGGCTGGCTGAGTATCTTCTTCTGCTTATTGGAGCTTGTTAAATAACTGACTGACGCATTACCGCCACCAAGTGGTGGGAAGCTGCATTGTAACTGAGTGTCTCATGGATAACAGTAATATCTCTGGTGTCTTCAACTGAAAATCTATGCTGTGCACACGTGGTAAAACTGAAAGGTTTTTGTGGTCCTCTGGGGTAGAATGACTGAATCACTGATCTATGACATCATTTCTGACAGTAATACACCCATGTTGACACACACACCTGTAGAATGGCAGTGGACTGTCTCTGTCAGCCATGATGGAGTCAGATGAGCTGCTGTCAGTAAATCAGGTGCTGAATGCATCAAGATATATAAATGTAGCAGTGGCGGACCGTGCATTTCACACCTAGGCCTTCAGTAGTGCTCTGTCTGAATCAATCCACCCCTCAATAACTATTTTATGGTTATAAAAACCATCTTATTATGCAGAAATACAGTATAAAGAGCTGTTGCTGCAGATAGATAACTCCTGTAGCCACAATAGATGCCTTTACTGAATAAACAAACCAGGGGTGCACAATTATTCTTCTACTGCAGCTACAGCTGCGACACACATAAAAAACATCAATAATAACCTCATAAGCTTGCAATATTATTTAGGAAAATAGCAACATTTTACTTACCAAAAATTCGGATTATTTGTAAACAAAATCCATCCTCCTCTCTTTCCTCAAAAGAGTTCAATTACTCTGTCATACAGATTATCCGTGCGCTTCAGTTCCATCAAGAAGTCCTTTTCTATCGCCATCGACGCTAATGCTGAAAGTCGAGCCTGCCCTGTCGTATTTCTGGCATAAGTTTTAATTCGCTTGAGGGCTGAAAATGTCCGCTCGACAGAAGCAGTGGACACGGGAATGGTCACCGCCAAACATACAAATGTGTACAGCTGCCCCATGCTCTCACTCAGATTTTTCTGATGAAGGAAGTCAAGGAGATCAGTGGGAGATTTTCCTGCAAAATCATCCATGGCATACATTACAGTCAGTTCTGTTTTTAGCCGAGACAGATCAAAAGTGTTCCGTGGCTCTGTGTTAAACTGGAGAAGGCTGCATGCGGGAAATTTTTCTTGTATTCCCGAAACTTCTGGGGGTCGAGGAGGGTGACAAACATCAGTTTTTCGTGGTCTTGAAATCTGGTCTGTGTCTGGCAAATAATATTGTCCAGAATCCTGCTGTGGAGTTGGCGGTAGTGCGCGCAGGATCTTGCGCTTGACCTCCTCGTGCGCTCGGAGCGCCTGCGGTGCGTTCAGTGGCCTCGTAGAGTTCCTCATATCGGCTTTCTCTCGCTCAACGGTGTCACAAAACTCCTTTACCCTAGCCAGACAAAACTGCACATCCAGTTTTTTGTCCTGTAGTATTGAAAAGAGCACGTCTGAATACTCAAAAATACCATTAAATGTGTGAAGCAAAAACAAAACTCAAAATCATCCAGATGTGCTTTAAATCCATCAGCACAGCGCACTGAGTCCTCACCATACTCGTCATGATGCTCCAGAATGTGATGAAACAGTTCCTTTAGAGCATTCTCTTCTTAAAGACTGTATTGACCACCCGGATGTGTACTGTCACCGTGTTGGTGCCACACGAGGAGACGCTGCTGGCAGATTTCGTCCAGTAGTTGCGTGCGCCGAGGCGATCTAGAAAAAATGCAGCAAGGCCATTGAGGTGGCTGAAAAAGATCTTGCATTCTTTAAGCTTTGAGGCCCCTTGAGTCAGTACTAAATTGAGCCGATGTGCATAGCAGTGTATGAATAAAGCCAAAGGTGCTCTCTTTTTAACTTTAGCCTGCACCCCATTTAATCCAGAAGACATGACCGCTGCGCCGTCAAAACACTGTGCCACAACTTTACCCAGACATTCATTTTCCACCAAAAATTGGATGATAAGACCTGCAATGTCATCGGCTCGCTTCCCACTGGTAACATCTTCAAATCTGACAAATCGCTCCTTGACACCTGTGCCCGTTACGTAACGCAGGACCAGTGCGAGCTGCGTTGCTTACTCGATCTGTCGTCTCATCCACCATAACAGAGACAAACGGTGCTTTTTAACTTCACTTCTTATCTCTTCTCCCATCACTTCAGCAATAGCAGTGATCAGGTCGTTTTGTATTTTACCCGACGTCCCACTAAACACTTTATTAGCGGACAGGTGGTAATGTAAATCCGTGTTGCTCTCAGCAATGAGAGAAAGAAGCTCCACATAGTTTCCTCTGTTTTTGGATCCAGCGCTTTCATCGTGTCCCCGAAATGAAAGTTCCTGCTTGCCCAAAAAATGACAGAGTCTATCAGTCTTTTTATGATTTCCTGTTTTTCTTCACCTTTTCGTTGTGGAGCTCCGTTTCCCTGCACACTTGCTCGTTCAGCTGTAGATCCACTCTGGTTTCCCCAAAAGTTTTGGAAAGCACCGTTGCTTGTAGGTGTCCGGCAGTGCTTTGGTGTCTCGTTGCTGCCTTGGTTAGGCAAGTCAAATTTACAAACCCAGTGTGGCTCCAAACACCATGTCGATCAGTGGCAAATAACAAGCACTCCCAGCAATACAATTTGCAGTGTTCCTCGGACCCTGCGAGCCAGGTGTACCGCCCATAGTTGGTAAACTGAAAGTGACGGACAAATCCTCTTCCTGGTTGTGACAGGCTTGCTAGCTTCGGAGTTCTCCGACCTTTCTTAACAATGTCCAGCTTTTCTTGAAAAGTCCGTCTTGAAAATGGCCTTGACAGTAAATCTGCCACCAAATCTATTTCTTCTCCTCCTTCAGCCATTGTGGGGTGACAAAATGCTATTTTGTGTAATAATTTGTGTAATAGCTATTTTGAAAATACACTAACACAACTATATTTCGGTTCGTGCAGCTCGCTACAAATTGCTAGCTTTGCTAGCTTTGGCTGGTACGCTCTCTGACTGTCCAATCAACGGGTGTGAATACGGTGACGTTGCCGTACGCCTGCTAGAGGGCCTTGGTGTCACCAACTCAAAATCTAATTGGTTGAAGCAACAGTTTCATCGACATTTACTTTGTGTTAGAGGGCCTGCAGAACGGATTGTGAAGGCCTCCAGGCAGACATCTTTGACTTTGACCCTGTCTGGCAACAAATGATGGCTGAAATGTGATTGGTTAAATGCTTTAATATGAAAATACATGTCTGGAAGCAGCACAACCAGGGGAAAAGCTATGAGAGGAAGTGGACAGACCATTTGGAATTATTTAATAAGTATTCATGGACAAAATATAATTAGCATCAGTCTGTGATTCAGATATTTTTTTAGGCCAGCAGAGAAGGCCTTGCAGGCCCTGACGGCCCACCACTGAAATGTAGATATGAAACACTTCAGGAGTCCACTGGGCCGACCACCAACCAGCCTGGAAGGACTCCTTCTTCAGCCTGAAGACTTTCTTAGCCACTGGTTTCCACCATAACAGGCACCAGTGACCTACTGGTCCCAACTTTGATCAGCTGAGCTCAGCCGGGGGCTCGTCAGACAGAACAGAGAAATCTGCAGATGATGAAGTTGTTAATGTTTGAAACACGTTCAAAGTGTTCAAAAATGGAGACCGACTGTTAGAGTGAGTTCACTGTAAATGTGATGCTAACATTGCTGTAGTCTGTGCTGTTATAAAGACATGTTCTGTTGTTAACCATGAACTGATGTTGGAATTGTTCTGATCCAGTTTGAATCACTGAATTATTGTTTGATGACATCTTTTTATTTTGTGTCTGCTGTCTTTTATCTCTCTCTGTTTTATCTTCTGTTATCTCTGCAGACTCTGTCAGGCTGCTGGATGGGACTAGTCTGTGTTCAGGCAGACTGGAGGTGAAGTCTGACCAGTCTGACCAGTCTGACCAGCGGTGGTCCTCAGTGTGTGAAGCTGACTTTGACCAGCAGGATGCAGAGGTGGTCTGTAGGGAGCTCGGCTGTGGGGCTCCTTCAGTCCTCCAGGGGGCGCTCTATGGAGAAGTGGAGGCTCCAATGTGGACCAAAGAGTTCCAGTGTGGAGGCCATGAGTCTGCTCTCCTGGACTGTAGAAGCTCAGGATCAACTAGAAACACCTGCTCACCTGGAAAAGCTGTTGGACTCACCTGCTCAGGTAGAAGAGGAGCTGCAGCTTTGATTTGGTTCATTTCTGTTCTGATGAAACTCACTTTGTTCTTTGACTGATGACTCTCTTGTTTCTGTTCAGAACCTGTCAGGTTGGTGGGAGGAGACAGTCGCTGTGCAGGAACACTGGAGCTGAAACATCTGGGAGAATGGAGAACAACGAGAGACGTGATCTCTGACTGGACCCTGAAGACAGCAGCTGTTGTCTGCAGAGATCTGGACTGTGGCTCTGCTGTTTCTGTAGAACAGAGAAAGGAGTCCTCATACAGATCTGAGTGGTTGATCTGGTCTGACTGTGTTCAGTCTGGATCTGCTCTGAGGGACTGTGCAGTATCAAGTTTCTCCTCCTCCTCCATCCTGAATCTCACCTGTTCAGGTAAGTCCATCAGTGACATCATCTATGACATCATTTCTGACAGTAATACACCCATGTTGACACACACACACACCTGTAGAATGGCAGTGGACTATCTCTGTCAGCCATGATGGAGTCAGATGAGCTGCTGTCAGTAAAGTTATATTCAGTCAGGATCCGGTGCTGCAGTGAAAACAGATTTTTCCATTTATTTGAGTGGGGTCGTCCGTTTCGGCTGTCCGCCAAAAAAACACTGCGACCTGCGGCACTAAATTTAAGCCAGATCCAACTTTCGGAAAAACGCAGCCTGATGTCACGCCCAAACCCCACTGAGTGCGTTGCGTGAGCGTCGCGTCATCGCGAGTAATACGCGGCCATTCTAGTCAATGTTTCAAACCCCACCGGCTCCGCCGTGGTCCGTTTCAGGAGCGTCCCAGAAGCGTCTCTCCGCTCGGCTCCGCGTGAAATACGCAGCTGTTCTATTTTTGATGCTTGACGCGAGCAGCCCGCGTCAATTTACACAGAGCACCTCGAGCTGACAGGAAGCCAGACACAGAAAAAGCAAAGAGAATCTGGTGGATTTTCAAAATAAAATACCCTGTGCAAATTGCCGGTTGTAAAAACAGACAAAAGCGAAACTAATGAACTACGTATGTAACTACTTTTATTTTGTGTCTGCTGTCTTTTATCTCTCTCTGTTTTATCTTCTGTTATCTCTGCAGACTCTGTCAGGCTGCTGGATGGGACTAGTCTGTGTTCAGGCAGACTGGAGGTGAAGTCTGACCAGTCTGACCAGTCTGACCAGCGGTGGTCCTCAGTGTGTGAAGCTGACTTTGACCAGCAGGATGCAGAGGTGGTCTGTAGGGAGCTCGGCTGTGGGGCTCCTTCAGTCCTCCAGGGGGCGCTCTATGGAGAAGTGGAGGCTCCAATGTGGACCAAAGAGTTCCAGTGTGGAGGCCATGAGTCTGCTCTCCTGGACTGTAGAAGCTCAGGATCAACTAGAAACACCTGCTCACCTGGAAAAGCTGTTGGACTCACCTGCTCAGGTAGAAGAGGAGCTGCAGCTTTGATTTGGTTCATTTCTGTTCTGATGAAACTCACTTTGTTCTTTGACTGATGACTCTCTTGTTTCTGTTCAGAACCTGTCAGGTTGGTGGGAGGAGACAGTCGCTGTGCAGGAACACTGGAGCTGAAACATCTGGGAGAATGGAGACCAGTGAGTGACTATTACTCTGACTGGACCCTGAAGGAAGCAGCTGTTGCCTGCAGAGATCTGGACTGTGGCTCTGCTGTTTCTGTAGAACAGAGAAAGTCCTCACGCAGATCTGTGTGGTGGATCATGTCTAACTGTGTTCAGTCTGGATCTGCTCTGAGGGAATGTGCAATATCATATTCCGCCTCCTCCATCCTGGATCTCACCTGTTCAGGTAAGTCCATCAGTGACAGTTGGTGGTCTTCATTGGACTTCAGTCCAGCACAGCGACATCCTGAAGTGCAGAGAAGTGAACTTGTTTCTGGAGCCTTCAAAGCCTCCATAGACTGCTGAGCTTCACCTGACAGGACACACCTGGACAAACCGTTCTGTCTGTCTGTCTCTCTGTCTACAGACCTGCTGGTTCAGCCCAACATCTCTGTGTCCTCCTCCATGAACGGGGTCTCCGAGGTCCAGCAGCAGGGGTTTCATGTGTTGTGGGGCTCCACCTTCACCATCAGCTGCTCCATCCAGCCACAGTACCCAGGAGGCTCCTTCCAGCTCACCTTCACCTCCTCCAACACAGCACACAGCTACATCCAGCCAGCTGTCAATCACTCTGCCCACTTCCTGTTTCCTGCTGCAGAGCCCGCCCACACAGGAAGCTACAGCTGTGTTTATCACGTCTACGTTTCTTCTCATGAGTTCTCCTCTGAGAGCCGTCGGCTCTCTCTCACTGTCTCAGGTAAGAAAAGATGATCAGCTGACAGCAGTGTCCATGCATGTTGTGTTTCCTGACACTGTGACTGCTGTCATTGTATGACACACGTCACATAGTAACCAGACTTTAGTCAGTGTCAGTGTCAGGTCTCGTTAATGAACGTAACGTACGTCAGTTAACGTACGTAATGTACTTAACTCACGTCTGTTATGTAACGTAACTTACAATCTTTTCCTAAATCAAACCAAGTCGTGTTTGTGCCGAACCCGAACCACACTGTGACCTCAGCAAGCTTTATTTTGAAAGGGTAACCGGACGTTGCATATTTATTCGTGGTCATTTGAGCGCAGAATGAGAACGTGTTGAAAACGTGACGCTGCCACGGTGGACCACCGTGTGTTTTACACGCTTTGGCGTGATACCGGGTCGATCGGAGAGCTCCATGTTGAAGTGATTTCAGGAGATTTCAGGTCACTCCAGTTTGTGTTTGATGGAAGCTGTTGGACTCATGATGTCGTGTGATCATGTGATGCGATGTCTGTCTCTGTGTTTGAACAGTTTCAACAGTTCTTATCATCAGATGGGTCGTCGTGCCGCTGACTCTGCTGTTGGGGAACACTGCCATTTATTTCTACTGCAAGGTACTGACACATGTCTGTGGTTTAGAGGACTGACTGACATGAAGCATCAGTCTGTGTTCATTGAACTGAAGAGAGGAGTGATGCAGGAAGTCTCATCTGTGTGCTGTCATGTCTCTCCAGGCCAGCAGGGGGCAGAAGCCGGGCAGACAGGAGAACATTGAGCTGGTTGACATGAACCTGGGTGTTGGTGCAGCTGAAGGAGGAGCGACTGAAGAGGAAGGAGCTCAGGGAGCAGAGTAGGACCTCCAAGGAGCTCCTCTCACATCCACATGGATTTCACATGTTTATACTCGTGTTCTCTTTAAACAATAAGGTTGGAATTGTTCCATTAAATGATGGACTATATTTTTCTGAGTGCCAACATGAAAAGACAACAACATGTTAGTCTGTCTCTGAATACTTTCTGACTTCCTGTCTGCTCTCAGCTCCAAGCCCATTGGTTCCTCCTGAAGACGTCCATCTTTAAAAGCTCCTCACAAATATATAGTTGTGCTGACCAAATGTATCCATTCCACTGTTAACCTTGAACTGAACTGTGTTTTGCTGTGCTCTGTGTATTTTGAGGAATGCGACCACAGTTTGTAACTTTTCTATCTCACAGCTGTGACTTGCCGCCTGCTGAGAGTTGGGTAGCAAACTACGTACGAGGAGTTCTTGTGATAACCTTCAGGGCTAAAGATAAGGCTCAGATTCACATTACGGGAAGATTCACTTGTCAGGCTGAGAAACAAGTGAACTTTAGTTTCTTGTAATCAAGTTAAAGGTTTCCCATCACGTCAGATGCAGGACAGGAAGTGTATAAATGTAAATGACTTTGATTCCTCTGTGTCAGACTCTGAACCTCTTTGTGTGTGTGAGGACCTCTGACCTTTCCGCTGAAATACTTGTGACTTTGTATTCTGAGTGCTGTTCTTTGTAATAATGACATATTACAGCTGTTTGCTCATTTAGTCTTCTTAATCAGTTCATCTTCTTAATTAATCATTTCATCTTAATCATGTTATTCTCACTCTGTTGAATAAATCAAAGACAAAGACAATATTGGAGTCACTTTGTTTGTTTGTTCATCTCTCACTGGAATTTCCTCCACAATAGTTTCATTTGATAACTCCACTTGAAAACAGGTACACTGAGGTCCAAACAGCTCAATTCAGAACCAATATTAAAATCAGATGACACCAATTTCTTCTAGTTTACTGGATCCAGAGGTTTTATCCAACTACAGACCGATATCAAACCTTCCCTTTCTCTCTAAGATACTTGAGAAAGCTGTAGCCAATCAGCTGTGTGACTTTCTCCATAAGAACAGTTTATTTGAGGATTTTCAGTCAGGATTTAGAGTGCATCATAGCACAGAGACCGCACTAGTCAAAGTTACAAACGACCTCCTAATGGCATCAGACAAAGGACTCATGTCTGTACTTGTCCTGTTAGATCTTAGTGCCGCATTTGACACCATTGACCATCAAATTCTTTTACAGAGACTGGAACTTGTTTATCAGATCGATCTCAGTTTGTTCACGTCAATGATGAATCCTCCATGCACACCAAAGTCAGTCATGGAGTTCCACAAGGTTCTGTGCTAGGACCGCTTCTATTCAGCTTATATATGCTTCCTCTAGGGAACACTATTAGGAAATTTCTCCTCTCCAGTTTACATGGGAGTAGATGGGGCTGTCGGTGGGTGATCCTGGCGCATCAGTGCGTCTCCCGCCAAAAAAAATTATTTCTGTAGAGTGACATTTGTGGCCACAAGAGCCGTTTGCAAATGTATTTTTTGACAAATGTTTCTCTCCCTCTCCACTCTAGCTCTGGAACATTCTACCAATACACACCCATTGTAAACTTTGGCGTGGTTTTTGGTGATTTTTGGTAAAACCGTTTGGTGAAACTCTTAGAAAAGTCACAGCACACCATTCCCGGCCGAGCCGGTCGTTTTGATACCTTTTTGTGTATGTGCGACCAAAACTGAGAGGAGTAGCGCACCGAAATTCCTGGAATACGTCAGAATAATAAGTATGGTGAATAGTGAATAGCGTGACTTTTAGGAGCACTCAGTTATTTGTATTTGTCAAAGCTAGCAGAACCTCTGAACGTCGGGTTTTGAAACATGAAAAGAGGTTTGATGAAAAAGTCTGAATTCAACCTTCTTAGGAAAAAAAAACTCAAGAAGAACCAGTGAAGTTCATCCACAGCAAACTTTATTGGTTCAATAAAAGGAGTTAAGTGGACCGAGTGTAACGTGGTACAGTACATGTGTGAATGTAAACTGCAGCTGAATGGAAATGTTGAAAAGAAAACTGAACCCGAACCACATGTGATCCCTCTGGAAAAGGTAACGTGTAAAGCAAAAGACTGATGAGGTCAGCAGGTCGATCAAGTACTGAGACAGAACGAGTCAAAGACCAATCAGACGAGGACGCGTAACTTAAGACCAGGAAGTGGACAGAACCAAAAAGTTCAGAGATAAATTAACTTCCTGCAGACTGAAGAAAGGAAACGTCGCCGTCTGATGTTTCTCCATGGTTCTGAAGGTTAAGAGGAATATTTCTGAGACACACAGCTGTGTGATAACGTCTACAATGACACAGGTATGTAGGAGTTAGTGAGGGAGCTCATGGGCCACCAGCTTGTAGTGGGAACCACAGGACGGGCAGCGCTGGGCCTCGCCCTCGTGAAGCCAGAACCAAACCACGGCGGTGTTGTCTTCTTCACCTGCAGACAGGAAGTGAGACAAAGTGAGAGACGCAAACACAACAAAGAAGGTCCGACAGAACTGAATGAAAACATCAGGAGACCGCTGACGTGGAGGCAGGAAGGAGAAAATGTCAGGGCTGTCACGGTGAAAGAGTTCCTCCTGCTGTGAAGCATTGTGGGTAAACGGCGGCGTACGAGTGCCATTTGTTTTGTGTTGTAATCCAGCGGGACGCCTGCGCGGCCTCTGGACGGGTCTGCCGGTGTTTCGACCCAGTTATCTATCTCTAATAACAAAGTCGTGAGATAACATGGTCGCTCGTTAATCCAAAACACCGGCGAGCCAGGAGGCGTCACAGCTGTGGTGGATTGAGATAATTAACGTGCATCGTGTGATGTCGAAGTGAGAGTCGACTCTCAAATCATGATGTCACACGACTTTTAACCTCTTCCACAAGAGGCCTATTTTTCCTGCCTCCTGTCCGAATCGACTTACCCAAAATAAATCAAGATGTGAGTTACTGCGTCAGAGTAAATTCACCTGGAACACTGTAGAAAGTCTGAATTTTTTATATTCGCCTAAAGAAAAACACATTACTCAGAGTGAAAACTACCTTTGAAACAGAGGATAGATCCACATTCATCTATGAATTAGTAAATTAATATCTGACGAGCAACTGTGCAAAAGGAGACACTAACAAAGTGAACCTGAGCAGATTTACAGGTGTTCTAACACAGGTACGACCAGGCGGAGCCACCACATGTGCGGATCAATATCTCGGCAACCCATTGGTCTATTTTGATGATTGACGTCTCTGTCGACCAGTCAGAGTCAGGAGAATCGAGGGGTACCACCCAAATTCACCTTTGAAACACCAATGACGATCCAGAATGAAGTAAACCCACAGATAGTTTGTGGTACGAAGGGTTGGCATAAAACTTTTGACCACAAAACAGCAAAGCTCGGCGAGTTTTGCTTGAAGTGGTGAAGCACTAAAGTGAACATGCGCCATTTTCATGTTTTTGTTACGTGCCCATATAATCGCTTGGCGTTTGAATTGTGTTTTGTTTGGGAGAGAAAGCTCTTTTAGAGGCTTTCAGCTGAGTCTCCCCCGTCATTTTGGTATTCTACATATTAGCATTGATGCCTGATCGTCTGCACTGCCCTGGCTCTCGGGCTTAAGGGGTTAGTCTGATGTTGGCTCTGTGGTAAAGCGACTCAGCTCAAACGGGTCAGGTAACATTTAGGACTTTGAGAAGAGAACTCACAGACGCATCCCACAATCCTCTTGTTTGTGATGGAGGGAACAAGGTGGGGGTCAGCCTTGGAGCCGGCGTAGCTCTTGGGCTTCATCATGCTGTAGGGATCCTGAAGGAGAGGGAAGCGTTCGGTCAGACAAGAATATATTTCACGTGATATAAAGAATCTTTTTACTGAGGATGATTACGGCACATCCCCGTCATACACTGATGCTAAACACAGTGTACACGCTCTGACGTTCAGGTCTGCTCATGTGTGACGAGCCAAACGACTAAGATATGTTTTCTGAACGTTTGCAAGCAGAGCACAGCTCAGTGAGCTCACCTTTCCCTCCTTCATGGCGTTCATGATCTTCTTCTCCATGCCCGTGGCTTGTTCTTCATCAGTGGGAATCCCTGACGACATAACAAAGAGTTACAAACACGTCTGAGCAAAGCAAACAAACGAGGTCGTACCTTCTCTCAACATTTACAAGAAACACAAGCGACCTTTAATCTGATTTTAATATAAAACATCAGAGTGATGAGTCCGTTTACACGAGGGCTGCAACTACTAGTCGACATAATCGATGACGTCGACGATAAAAATCCATGCATGAGCACCTCAAACACAAACTTTTATTTTCAGCTAAAATAAAAAAAGTTATTTGTCTCAGTTATCAGTGAGTTATCGGACACAAACACAATTTTATAGTGAGCTGTAACATATCGACCTCCTGTCTCCAAACAGATTTTTATCAGTCAAATCTGGTCAGAAACGTTCGTGTGTCTTTAAATCAGCCGACCAGCCTACACACACATCAAACCCACGTGGACACAGACACACATTCATCCATCAGTGTGCAACCAAAACACATTTCTTAAAACGCAAAACGTGAAGCGCTGCAGTTGTTGTGAGCTCATCAGACAGGTGCAGTGCAGATCTACAGATCAGGTGACGCTCTTTGAATACTTTCATTTGTTCATGATGTGCACAGACTTGAAGGGTGGCAGGAGAATCATTTATGGAAAATAAGAGGCGACGATATCAATAATAATTCATGTGTAAGATATTAAATCAGTACAAATCAGTGATGTCATGACTTCATGTCAGTGTTAATCTGTGATTTGGAGCATGTTAATAATTAATTTGTAAGACATTTAATCAATTAAAATATCAGTAATAATTGGTATCAGGTGTTACACTGTCATCAAACATGATGCATCTTTCTGTTCTAGAAATAATCGTAACTAATAATAATAATAATAATAAAAAAAAAATAATAATAAAAATAATAATAACAAAAATAATAATAATAATAATAATAATAATAATAACAAAAATTATAATAATAATAATAATGATAATAATGATAATAATAATAATAATAATAATGATAATAATAATAATAATAATGATAATAATGATAATAATGATAATAATAATAATAATGATAATAATGATAATAATATTAATGGATAGATCAGTCGACAACCAAAATACTCGTTAGTTGCAGCCCCAGCATGTGTTGTTGTCCTACAGACCTGGATCAGGTGAGAAACATGACCTGTCACAACCACCAGGAGCGTTTTGGCTAACGGTCACCAGTTAACACGGTCGCTCGTTAAGCTGTAACACCGGTGTTTTGGTCATTCTCAGTTAGCGCGGACTAAACGAGCCATGTCACTTCCTTCATCAAACGTCATCACAGCAGAAACACGAACACACCTGAACAAGGTGTTATCTGTAGCTAGCGTTAGCTCGTTAGCTCTGTGATTAAAGTCTCCTTTGACCTCTCGCAGCTAGCGGAGCGGCGCCGCTAACGTTGCTAATGCTAATCAGCTAGCGCTCGGAGGACTTCCAGCTGACTAACCATCGAACTTTTTTCAGTATTTAAGACTCGGTTCCGGTTCTGGTTCCGTCCTCACCTCCGGCCATGCCGCGGGTCAGAGCAGGTACCGGGGCAGCCCGGCAGGTGGTCGCGGCTCTGACAGCCGAGCGGAGCAGTAACCTTGCCGCCATGTCTCCTTCTTCCTTTCCTGTGCCCTGAATCTGGTCGCACGCTGATGACGTCAAGGGTGTGACCTTTGACCCTGGATTGACCGTTATTTCAGCGCTGAGTTCAACAAAATGTTTCAAATTATAATATATTATATTTCATATTTGTCGTAAGATTTCGGGCACTGCGTTTTATGGAAGACGATTTTCAAAATAATGATATTTAAATAAAAATAATGACGTAATATTTCAAAATAATGATATTTGAATAAAAATAATGACGTAATATTTCAAAATAATGATATTTAAATTAAAATAATGACGTAATATTTCAAAATAATGATATTTGAATAAAAATAATGACGTAATATTTCAAAATAATGATATTTAAATTAAAATAATGACGTAATATTTCAAAATAATGATATTTAAATTAAAATAATGACGTAATATTTCAATATAATGATATTTAAATTAAAATAATGACGTAATATTTCAAAATAATGACTTTAAAGTCATCACGATCAGACAGACTTCAATGATACCACACTGGAGAAACTCACTCACATCACTGCAGATGCACTTCTGCCCTCTGGGAGGCGCTACAGAGTCCTGACAGAGTCAATCACTCAAATATCAAATGATTCACTCACAGGTTAACTGTTTAATATATACTTTACATATCGTGTTCATTGGTCAACGTAAACTTTGGGCATGTTTACGTCCCATCATATGATGCTTGTTAACGTAAAACAGAATTTATGGTTAATTTAATGGGTCCAAACATGATTTTTGTTCAAGTCTCATGACTGTGGTCTCCATGTTGAGATACATAAAATAAGATAATTCAAATACAAAATTACTTTAAATGCTGTTTCATATAAACATAAACAGAGACCAATTAAATTTATAAAGGTTGATTCATTTTATTCATAACACTGAACACAGACCCGTATACGTAACCATCCAGCTCTTTGTTTTGTTATTTTTCTGTCTTTCTGTAAACTGTTCAAACTTTATTTGTATGTAAGAAATACAGCCTGATTTAAATGTTAGTGAGTCCACTTAATGAACAAATAAAGTGTGAAAGTCTCTGTGATGGTGTTGTGTCGCATCCTGCTGGTGAATTTGTAAGTTACATCATCGTCGTCAGTTTGATGTCCTCCCATGTTACAGGTAAAATTAAACCAAATCACAGCCAAACTTACCAGAACAAAAGAGCGAAAGACGTCCACAAACAGGAGTTCAAAAACTTTATTGGTTCAATAAAAGGAGTTAAGTGGACCGAGTGTAACGTGGTACAGTACACGTGAGAATGTAAACTGCAGCTGAATGGAAATGTTGAAAAGAAAACTGAACCCGAACCACATGTGATCCCTCTGGAAAAGGTAACGTGTAAAGCAAAAGACTGATGAGGTCAGCAGGTCGATCAAGTACTGAGACAGAACGAGTCAAAGACCAATCAGACGAGGACGCGTAACTTAAGACCAGGAAGTGGACAGAACCAAAAAGTTCAGAGATAAATTAACTTCCTGCAGACTGAAGAAAGGAAACGTCGCCGTCTGATGTTTCTCCATGGTTCTGAAGGTTAAGAGGAATATTTCTGAGACACACAGCTGTGTGATAACGTCTACAATGACACAGGTATGTAGGAGTTAGTGAGGGAGCTCATGGGCCACCAGCTTGTAGTGGGAACCACAGGACGGGCAGCGCTGGGCCTCGCCCTCGTGAAGCCAGAACCAAACCACGGCGGTGTTGTCTTCTTCACCTGCAGACACAGAAAATAGTGTTGAGCCAATAGCAAGTGTGCGTTACACCCCACCGCTACGCAATGCAGCGTCAGCATCTACCCTTCCAGTGAACACGGCCGGACCGAACAGAACCTCCAACAGTGAATACAGCAGCCTACCGAGGTGGTTTTCTTGCCGGGTTTGGCTCCTGGCATCCCGGGCTGAGTCAGTTCAGTTAGCTCTACTGCTACTGATCAATGTTTCCATCATAAAGTCTGTAAATCACCTCGGTAGTGTAACGTTATTCCCTGTTGGTCTCAGAGGCTGTGCTCCACCTCTGTCCGGGTGTAACTGCTAATATGCTAACACAATCCGTCAGGTAACATTTAGGACTTTGAGAAGAGAACTCACAGACGCATCCCACAATCCTCTTGTTTGTGATGGAGGGAACAAGGTGGGGGTCAGCCTTGGAGCCGGCGTAGCTCTTGGGCTTCATCATGCTGTAGGGATCCTGAAGGAGAGGGAAGCGTTGGGTGATGTCATGATTCATTCAGAAATTCATGCTGCTCCAAACAGAGCACAGCTCAGTGAGCTCACCTTTCCCTCCTTCATGGCGTTCATGATCTTCTTCTCCATGCCCGTGGCTTGTTCTTCATCAGTGGGAATCCCTGACGAGGGAGCAGATAAATAATAGTGTGAATAAACAGATCGCATCATCACAGGGAACGCTGTGACATCATCACTCGACAACAACAACGGCGCCTGTGGAGGCCGTTCATCTTCTGAACATCGTCGCAGATCGTTTTCACTTCCCGGCAAAACCGCCACGATTTAAACATCAGGGAAAAAGGTTAAATCATATCTGCCTCCCCCCGTGGGGGACGCGTGATGACATTAAAAACACTTAAAACAGCTTTCAGTCATGGCAGGAGGCACGATAGACATTTCTCTGCTACATGCTGTGACTTTCATTCATCTGTTTACAGCCTCATTTAACTGCACACAGTCCTTTTTCCCCATTTGTAGTTCTAACTCATATTTTTATGAAACATTTTTATTTCTACAGTAACTTTCTATTTTTTTTTATATACTTTTTGTTTAGATGTTTAGCACGGGTTAACTTCTTAACACAGTAACATATTTATCTTCTATGCAAATGTTTAATTCCTCTGCACAGTTGTAATCTCTCTGATCCCATCCGATCTCAGGTTAATTTAAGCGTATGGTTACCGTGTTATAGGCTCATTCTAATGTGTGTTTAATGTGTGTTTAACGTGTGTTTAACGTGTGTTTAACGTGTGTTTAACGTGTGTTTAGCGTGTGTTTAGTGTGTGTTTAGTGTGTGTTTAACGTGTGTTTAACGTGTGTTTAACGTGTGTTTAGTGTGTGTTTAGTGTGTGTTTAACGTGTGTTTAACGTGTGTTTAACGTGTGTTTAGTGTGTGTTTAATGTGTGTTTGTTTAGTGTGTGTTTAACGTGTGTTTAGTGTGTGTTTAGTGTGTGTTTAATGTGTGTTTAGTGTGTGTTTAATGTGTGTTTAGTGTGTGTTTAGCGTGTGTTTAATGTGTGTTTAACGTGTGTTTAATGTGTGTTTAGTGTGTGTTTAGTGTGTGTTTAATGTGTGTTTAGTGTGTGTTTAGTGTGTGTTTAATGTGTGTTTAATGTGTGTTTAGCGTGTGTTTAATGTGTGTTTAACGTGTGTTTAGTGTGTGTTTAGTGTGTGTTTAGTGTGTGTTTAGTGTGTGTTTAGTGTGTGTTTAATGTGTGTTTAGTGTGTGTTTAGTGTGTGTTTAATGTGTGTTTAGTGTGTGTTTAATGTGTGTTTAACGTGTGTTTAGTGTGTGTTTAGTGTGTGTTTAATGTGTGTTTAGTGTGTGTTTAGTGTGTGTTTAATGTGTGTTTAATGTGTGTTTAATGTGTGTTTAACGTGTGTTTAGTGTGTGTTTAACGTGTGTTTAACGTGTGTTTAGTGTGTGTTTAACGTGTGTTTAACGTGTGTTTAGTGTGTGTTTAGTGTGTGTTTAGTGTGTGTTTAGTGTGTGTTTACATGATGATACTGGATGCTTGAATTTCCTTTGGGATCAGTAAAGTATCAATCAGTGACGTCACGTCACCTTGATGGAAACTTCCGCTAGCATTAGCATTAGCATCAGTCAACAGGAAGAGCAGTGATAAACATGATGACACTTTTTAAGATGTTATATTAATATATATAGATTTTAAATGTGAGCCGAATTAAAGTAAATATTGTCTGGAGATATTGTGGCAAACTATCTTCTTATGTTACGAGCTGCACTTAAAAATATTCATCATTTCTTATTAAATTAACAGATTTTTAAACGCGGTTTGGTCTGAGCGTCTTCCGCCGTCATCTGTCCTCGTTTTTAAATCATATTCCATCGAACTTTTTTCAGTATTTAAGACCGGGTTCTGGTTCTGGTTCCGTCCTCACCTCCAGCAGCCATGCCGCGGGTCAGAGCAGGTACCGGGGCAGCCCGTCGGCAGGTGGTCGCGGCTCTCAGAGCCGAGCGGAGCAGCAGTAACCTTGCAGCCATTTTTCTTCTTCTTCTTCGTTGCGGCGTTAGTCGCTTGTCGTCGCGGGGTTATGACGTAAACGGTGGCATAATCCGTCCCTCAGTTGTGACGTAGCGCTTCTTCCGATTCTTTTCCGTTTTTCACAAATAATTTAATTAAAAACTTTTTATTAATAATAATAATAATAATAAGAGACATAAGAGACTACGTCCAGGTTTTAGACAGTCTGCGGGGACGTCACGGAGACTACGTCCAGGTTTTAGACAGTCTGCGGGGACGTCACGGAGACTACGTCCAGGTTTTAGACAGTCTGCGGGGACGTCACGGAGACTACGTCCAGGTTTTAGACAGTCTGCGGGGACGTCACAGAGTTATTTATGATAACAGTTAACAGTTGATATCATGTGCTAATGAGACAAACACACACTGCTCGATGAACGACGTGTTTATTGTGATTTTTACAACAGTCTGTTGATGCAGTGACATTAAACCTTTAATATGACAAAGACAAACAAGTTGATGTTAGGAGACAGACTGTCTGAGTGATGAAACCTAGAGAAGCTCGACATAGTTTGCGGGGAACATCCCGTAGTGTCCGTCAGGTGCGTATCCTCTCCACCAACCATCGTCCACCATATCTATCCCCGTTATGATGTCATCAGGGTCGAAGGTGATCTCAGTGTCGTCGGCTGTGAAGGAGACGTGACGGTGAGCGAACAACATATAGTAAGTGTGTGTGTGTGTGTGTGTGTGTGTGTGTGTGTGTGTGTGTGTACATACCAGCCTGGTAGTCATACAGAGCTCTGGCACAGATGCCCTGTTCACTGGGCTTCGTATTGTCGTCTTCAGCCTAATATTTAACACATTTAAAAAGCAGTTAATCATCATTCTACTTTACAAAACAAAGTCCCACTGAGAGCCAATCACATTCATCATTCGTACGTCTGTTCTCACACTATGTAACTTTGGGCTCCGGGTCGGGAGAAGTACGTAACGCTTTACGGCACTAAGTCACACACCACCAACTATTTCACTGATTTTGGTGAAACTGGATCATATTTTATGGAGAAAATGTTTTCTGGTTTTCCCTCTGATGTCCTCCGGCTGCTCCGCCTCAACTCTCTGTGATTTACAGAGTTTATGATGGACAGTGAAGTAAACTGCTGACAACTGTAGCTGCTGTTAGCTCATGTTAGCTCAGTTTGTTAGCTGCTGTTAGCTAATGTTAGCTCAGTTTGTTAGCTGCTGTTAGCTCAGAGCACCGGGGGAGTGTTAGTGTTTGTACCACAGGCGATTTGGACCACCATGAAAAAGAAGAAGAAGAAGAAGAAGAAGAAGTAGAAGAGGTTTTCAGGCCCAGCAGTCTGGCAGAGGAGAAGAGAGTGAAGAGGACGCTGACGGAGGAAGCTAAGAAGAGAAAAGGAGAGAGTGAGCGAGCAAGAAGCCGCCGGACAAGAGTAAATCTGGGACTGACTTTTAGTGGTTGGTGAGAGCTTGGTGAAATAAAAGGCTGAAAGAGCTGGGCTGCGAGAGCGGTGAGAGTGAACCAGAAGAGCGAAGTCGTGGTGGGAGATGGATGGATAATGTCATTTAACACAGACAGAAGTAGAAATGAAGAAGAGGAGGAAATGTTCCTTTCTGAAGGAAGAGTGGACTGACCGGTGAGGTGTGCTGGTAAACATCTTCATACAGGTCCTCCTCCATCCCGACTGGTCGTGGTGCGTCATACAGATCGTCCTGAGCTGGAGTTTCCCCTGTAGATTCATGGATCAATGCACGGTGTTAAATATGATTAAAGGTAAACTGGTAAAAGACCACAAACGTGACCACTGTTCCAGGAGATATTTGAGGCTGTAAGAGTTCATACCTGGAGTAGCATCATCGCCATCGTCATCAAACTCATCTGACCATTCATCTTCTTCTGTATAAGCGGAGTCTGTGTGGAATAATGACATAAACAGACAAACAGAAGTATTGAGAAGCTTTTACTTTGACTGTGAGAATCTGTGAATCAGCCAGTTCTGATTGGTCCATTGCAGCATTTTACATTACATGATTTATTTAGTGAGTAGCCGTGTAATAAGTGTGATAATGTAGAGAGAGCCGTTCATTACTGCAAAATGAACACCTTCAGGGTGATTCAAGACGGTGGTGCGACTGCATTTCTAACAATGACCGCTTCACTGTACATTATCCTTACAGAACAGATGAACAGAATATATAATATACAGTGTGGTACAGCAACATGGTGTAGAATATAACTTATAATAGACTTCTTTGTGTCTCTGACCTGCAGCTTGAACCGGTGAGCCCGTTGTCTCCGGTGGTGTCGGGGAGACAGCTGCAACAGGTGAGTAAGACAGCACAGGTGACACAGGTGACACAGGTGACACAGGTGAGATCGGAGACAGGTACATGGAGGAGGCCGGGACCACAGCAGGAGCTGGAGGCTGCTCCGGGGTTTCCCTCTCGAAGGATTTCTGGGATATAAACGGACTCTGCAGCTTCCCTGAGAGTGAAAACATGAATATGATGAATCCCTTCATGCTTCAGCTGGTTTTTGGTTTTTCACACTGGATCTTTGTCGGTTACCTGGTAACCGTTACCTGGTAACCGTTACCTGGTAACCGTTACCTGGTCTGGATGCAGCAGGAGACGGTCTGTTGTTGGCCTCAAAGCTCTGCTCCCTCTGCTTGAATACGTCTCTGGGATTAAATGATCTCTGAGAAATCAGTGATTTGGCTTCCTGTGAAAGACAGCGGGAGCTTCGTTATGGACCTGTAATCTCTGACAAACCTCGTCCTCACATCTTCTAACTCCAAATGTTGATGAAATGATGTCAAAATAATTTATTCTAAGAATTATTCCATCAGTCATACTCACATTAGCTTTCTGAACCGATGCGGCGAAGTTGATTCCCGTCCTCTTGTTTTGGTTTTCCTGCTGGTTCTGAAACAGACGAACAAGCGACATGTTTTCTGTGGGTTGTTTTTATATGAATGTTTTACAGTCAACAGGATTAATATGATTTATTACAACTTGGATCTCATTTCATGCAGACCAGGCCTTCATCTCTGTACATGATGTTTAATATTACATCTCAGTTAACCCTCAGAACAAACAGCGTCGTTCAAATGAATGAACAGTTATCAAAAATATTTATGCTTTTATTTCATGACATCTGGACATGGGGGGTCATGACCACCACCAGGGGTCCCCAGTGGATAAATACATCTGTACAACCACACACTATCACTTAAAGAGGTCTCAAATGTAACTCCAGATCTCATCACACTTCTTTCCATCAAATTCAGGTTCCTATGTTGACTTTTATGACTCCTATGATCACTTTTATGACTCCTATGATGACTTTTATGACTCCTATGGTCACTTTTATGACTCCTATGACCACTTTTATGACTCCTATGATCACTTTTATGACTCCTATACAGATACTGGAGGATGGAGGACAGATGTGATAAAGTTAAATCATCTCACCTGTCGTCGTTGCTCTCTCTCTCTTTCCTCTTCTTCTCTCTGCTTCTGAAGAATCCTCCAATAAAAACAAAAAACACTAATCACTGACTTTGTTAACGCGTTGTCGTTGTTGTCATTGTCATCGTTGTTGTTGTTGTCATTGTTGTCGTTGTCGTTGTTTCATTGTTGTATTTTTTTGTTGTTGTTGTATTTTTTGTTGTTGTTGTTGTCATTGTTGTCTTGTTGTCATTGTTGTCGTTGTCATTGTTGTCATCGTCGTTGTTGTTGTTGTCATTGTTGTCGTTGTCATTGTTGTCATTGTTGTTGTTGTCTTGTTCGTTGTCATTGTTGTTGTTGTCGTTGTTGTTGTCATTGTTGTTGTTGTCGTTGTTGTCATTGTTGTTGTTGTCGTTGTTGTCGTTGCTGTCATCGTCGTTGTTGTCGTTGTTGTCATTGTCATTGTTGTTGTTGTCGTTGTTGTCGTTGTTGTCATTGTTGTCATTGTTGTCATTGTTGTCGTTGTCATTGTTGTCATCGTCGTTGTTGTCGTTGTCATTGTTGACTTACTTCTCCTGCTCGATCTGCTGAGCTCTCTCCTTTGCTTTCTTCTCCCTCTCCTTCGCCTGTTTCTCCTCCATCTCCCTCCTCTCCCTCTCCAGGAGTTGCCTCTCCTGCTCCGCTCGTTTGTTCTCCTCCCGTTGACGAACTTCTTCGTCTCTCTGAAGAGGAGAGTCGTGGTATATTAATCTGAGGGAATCTACAGATACTCGGGTTATTTACTCGAGAGAAACATGAAGAGGAACCTGAGCTTGGACCCAGAAGTCGTCCTTTTTGGTTTGTTGAATTTCCTCCACAGCGTTGATTTTCCGGTAAACAGAGCCCTGTTAGATATATAAATATATATATATTTTATATGAGAGGAGAAGCTGTGAAATGGTGAATTCACTCAGAGGCATCCTGTCAGTAGACATGATGTCTTTCCTGTTCGTTGTTATAAATCATCTAGTCTCACCACAGGTCCTCGGGGAGCGTCTCTGTATCCTTCTGTCGGTTTGTGGAAATTAAAGTTGGCTCCAGACGCTTTGCCCACTTTGTCCAAGATGGCGTCCGGTTCCACGTCTTCCTCTCCCCGAGCGTTCACGGTCACGTGTGCTCCCTGTCATCACACGCACAGTAACGTTAGCCAGCTCGCTTCCTCGTGACCTCAGAGTCACATCAGAGTCACACTCACCTTCAGGAAGTTGGCCATCGCGCTCACGTGATTGGCACATAAACCTTTCCGAGAGTCTTTCACACCTTCACCTGTCTGTACATGAACAAACACACACACACACACATAAACCACAGGCAGGAAGTGAGTGTGTGTGTGTGTGTGTGTGTGTGTGTGTGTGTGTGTCTCACCCAGTTTATGAGGACATATTTGGGCAGACCAGAGTTCGGGTCTTGGACACGACAGAAGGCGTACATCACCTTCCCACTGTTCAACTCCTCGACCATCTCCTCTAATCCACCGTCTGCACACACACACACACACACACACACACACACACACACAATTAGTTAATCAGAGCCCTTTACACCAGTGGTTCCCAACCTGGGGGTCCCAACACTCACTAGGGGCCACCAAAGCTTTCCTTGGGGTCACTTCTTGATTGTAGGAGGGCAGTACTGCAGACGTTGTACTGGTCCGGTGTGTTCCATATTAGGCTGTTTTGAGGTGGCTAAAATCTGTTTTAAAGCTCTTCTTCTGGGCCAGGATCCATGACAACTTATGCACACTGGGGGCCATCTGACCGCCGTCTACTGTGGCTGACACACTGACTATGTATCAGTCACACAAACACACTTCAGAGTGCCTGAACTGTTCCTTTAAAAACCTGAATTTCACTAAATGAAACTAAATTTGTGTGTTAGAACTTCATCTAGTGACGGGAGGGGAGGGAACCCCTCAGGTTGGGCCCCTTTGGACTATCTGTATATAAAGTACTTGACAGTGATGCGGCGTGTACTTTTACTGCATGATATTACAGTTTAATCTTACCTCCTTTCTCTGCCAGCCGGATATCATTACTGTTCCCTTCATAAGTAAAAAGCACCCTGAAAACACACACACACACACACACACACACACACACAAAGGTGTGTGAGGATGCACAGGTGTGATTAACAGGCGATCACAGATTTCAGTCAAATGTGTCAAAACAGACAGTTCTCACCAGTTTGTGTCTGACTTTCCGTCCACCACTTCTTTGTAAGCGGCTGTGAGTGCAGCACCGTTCTTACTCAGGTTCACGGCCATTTTCTTCCAGGTTCTGGTCCGAGCAGGGGCGCGCACCGAGCTCCGACGGCCTCAGGAGACGTGACAAAGTGCTGCTGCTGCTGCTGCCGACGGCTTCCCAGAAAACAGCCGGATCAAAGTCTGACTGTCTTTGTAGAAAAACCTCCACAGAGTCACAGCAGAACGACTCCGGCTCTGATTCACTGCGATGTCCACGAAGACTTTCTTCGACTCTGATGAGTCAAACCGGTCGGAGGGGAAGTTAAAAACCTGATGAGCCGCATTCTTACAGGAGTTACTCAACCTCTGACTCGCTCGCACTCATCCAGTCATTACCATGACAGTAATGAACCTAAACGAGAAAATACTCGTGTTCACATTATTTAGAGTCTGTTTTCTTTAAAACAGCCCACAGGGAGAGCCAAAGAGACACAATAAGCATATGAAACGTGTGTGTGTGTGTGTGTGTGTGTGTGTGTGTGTGTGTGTGTGTGTGTTTGTGCTGTGTGTGTGTGTGTGTGTGTGTGTGTCTATCACCTGGATAATAGAAAACAGGGTGTGATTTATTTGCGATTGTTGCGCTCAGAGACGGAAGAAGAAGAAATGCAGCCTCGGTGCTTCCAAACTTTATGCTAAGCTAGGCTAATCAACAACAACAATGGTCGTTCCACCCGAGCAATCTGATTGGTCGACTAGACCTTTAGAATGTGCTCCAGTCAGCATGACATCACGCCGTACTCAAAAACAGTGAATTGTCAAACAAAAGCTGTGCTAATAAATCAGTTAAATCAGGATTTGAACTGAAATCACCCAAACACATTTTAGATCTAAATGTTTGGCCTGATAAAACACACACACACATTGGCACACACAGGTTTAAATGACTATTAAAGGTCAGTTTACACACCTCTGACTTCTTTAATTGTAATTAGTGACTTCTCAAAGGTCGAAGGACCTGCGTGAAAAAAGATAAATGAACTTTATAAATCAGGAAAAGAACATAAAGATATCCAAGACGAGATGTGAGGTCGACCGACGAAGAGAAGAAACAAATATCACAAAAGACTGCGAGCGTCACGGATGCTAAAGGGAGCGATGCACAGTATTAAGAGCTAAAGATATTAACAGGTATCATCTTTATTTACATTCATGTTATAAGAATATCCATAACTCCATTTATCCATAAATGTTGGTCCTGCACAGATTTATCATCACATTTCTGTAACAAAAAATCGACGCAGCCGAGACAAAGAGATCATGTTTTTTTTGTTTTGTTTCTTCTTCCTCTTCCTCCTACATTACCCACAATGCACCTCGACCTGCTCACAGTCATGTGTGAGATCGTGGCGTGACGTGTCAGTAGTCTCAGCCCTGCAGCAGCAGTAGCTTCGGTTTCTCAACTGATTTTTGTTTATTTTCAGACTTCATCAGACGTCACACAGCTCCTCTGGAGACACTGAGCGGGATTTAAACTACCTGTTTCACACCTGCAGTCCTCCGTGACGATTCAAAACATAAATATGAGCGCCAGTACAAAGTGGACCACACACACACACACACACACACACACACACACCTGTGTACCTGTGCTGAGGTACATGCAGACACATGACTCACCACTAGAGGGAGTTTTAACATCAGAAATATGAGGATAAAAATTTGCACTAGAAGATATAAATGAATGAACAATATGCTGAACAGTGTGTGGTGATCCAAAATACGTTATTAAAAGGTTATTAAAGGGTTATTAAAAGTTTTGCATGTGAGTCAGTGTCAGAGGGGGGTACCGGGCCTTTGTTGGTGAGTCCAGCTGTTTCTGTGGCGTGACGTTCTGGTCCTGATGGACCAGCAGCCTCCTGCCGGAAGGGAGTGTCTCCATCATGACTCCCAAAAGATGAGTCCGATGAGGGTGGCGTCGTTCGTGAACTTCAGGAGCTCGACGGACTGATGACTGGAGGTGCAGCCGTTGGTGCACAGGGATCCAGTCCTGATGGTGCTCAGAACAAAATGCTCAGTGCTGTCTGACTTCCTGTCTGTGGCTCAAAGCTCGAGGCCCCAAACAAACAGGAAATAGGGCATTTGTGGGGACTATTTTCAGCGGTGGATTGATCTACATTATAGTTAGCAGGACAGTGTGTAAATAAACATTGATGTGTTTTAAATTCAATGATTCAGAACATCAGCAGAACCTTCATGAGGCTGACACTCGGATGTGATGATGACACCGTCAGCTGAGTTTGCCCCTCAGGCAGCCTGACCAGCTCTCACATGCTGCACGAGGAGCGTCCCGGAGGAGCTGCGAGGTAACAATGACGAGTATACATTTCACTCTGCGCCCCTCGCATCACATGTCCTCTTCAACAGAACAGGTCCGAAACACTGAGTGTCACTCTGACAGAGCACTGCATCGCTCTGTAGCTGCTGATTACAAACCCCTCACCTCACCCTCTCCTTCATAAACTCACAGAAAACATGAAACTCTATATCTAGATCCAGTGTTTAGTTTGTCCACTCCGGGCTACTGTAGAAACATGGCAGACTCCGTCTAAGAGGACCCGTCTGGGGGTATGAAAGTCTGATTTTCAGGCGATTAAACGCTGATGAAAACAGAGTTATAAAGATTATATTCTGTAAATAGAGCCCCATAAATCTGACACACTAAGTTTCATTTTGAGGTGCTTGTACTTTAGTGTTTTTATTTGATGTCACTTTCTGCCTCTTTTTACTACATTGTATTTAATGGACAGTTTTAGTTTAGTTAAAATACAGAAAAATTGTTGGATATTAATTCAATTATTTACGAACATTTCCTCTTGTCACTTTAGTCACTTCTTTCAAGACCTGGGTACAAAAAAGGATGTAATGCAGGTTTCATTTGACTGGAGAAGTTTCAGTACTACTTGGTACTTCCAAAAAAAGTTGGCGTTCTGAGTAAAACATAAATAAAAACAGAACGTTTTGATCAAAGACAAAGAATGAACTAAATATTCACACAATAATGTTTTGTCAGGAGGAGAAAACACCTGTCTGAAGCTTCCACAGGTGAACAGGTTCATTGGTAACAGGTGGTAGTATCATGATGAAAGGCTCAGTCGAGGTTCATCACTTTAAGAATGTTTGTGGACTCACAGTTTGAATGAATTTCCAGAATATCATTCAAAGATTCAGAGAATCAGAGAAATCTCTGCACGTGAGGGGCAAGGCCCAAAACCAACACTGAGTGTCCGTGACCTCCGACCCATCAGGCAGCAGTAAAGTATATTACTACATGAACTCAGGAAGACTTCAGTTCATCTCTGCAGCGACAGATGAAGTTCAGACTCTAAAGTTAGATATCCAGAAACACCGCAGACTTCTCTGGACCAGAACATCTGAGACCGAGTGACGGGTCTACGACTCAAACTGGGTTTGGACGTCATTGACGTTTTCCCTCTAAACTTCTCACATGAGTTCTCCGGCTCTGTGATGGATGGGACTCTGTAGAGAAACAGGAGCCACCAGCTGATACAACAGGAACAGGGATCACTCCCTTTCTTAAGGGTCGCTTGAAATGGCTGCGCGGAGCTCTCATGGCAGCATGACTCAAACACGTCTCAGTCTCTGATTCATATAGAAAAGAATAAATGATGAACTGAAACAAAAGTATGATCGGTATGATTATGATGGCTGATGCTGCCCTTCCTCTATAATGGACGCTTGTTTGCCTTTTATGGACTGCAGCATGTTGGCATGTGCATGTGCCTCTTCACAGGTATGAAAGAAGTTAGTCTCTTCTTCCTGAAACAGATTTTGAAGATGATTAACCCTCTAATGGACGTTCACACCACCGATACATCGAGCCACAACACTTCTTCACAATATTTAAGACTTATTCACTGATTACTGTACAAAAGCACGACTTTAAAAACTTTATTCAAACTGGATCAGACTTTATTCACAAAATATTTGCTGCTTTCCCCTCTGATGTCCTCCGACTGCTCAGCTTCAGAGCCAAACCCGGCAAGAAAACCACCTCGGTAGGCTGCTGTATTCACTGTTAGACTGGACACTGCTGGTTCAGAGGTTCTGTTACTGTATTCACTGTTAGACTGGACACTGCTGGTTCAGAGGTTCTGTTACTGTATTCACTGTTAGACTGGACTCTGCTGGTTCAGAGGTTCTGTTGCTGTATTCACTGTTAGACTGGACACTGCTGGTTCAGAGGTTCTGTTACTGTATTCACTGTTAGACTGGACTCTGCTGGTTCAGAGGTTCTGTTGCTGTATTCACTGTTAGACTGGACACTGCTGGTTCAGGGTTCTGTTACTGTATTCACTGTTAGACTGGACACTGCTGGTTCAGGGTTCTGTTGCTGTATTCACTGTTAGACTGGACACTGCTGGTTCAGAGGTTCTGTTGTGTATTCACTGTTAGACTGGACACTGCTGGTTCAGAGGTTCTGTTGCTGTATTCACTGTTAGACTGGACACTGCTGGTTCAGAGGTTCTGTTGCTGTATTCACTGTTAGACTGGACACTGCTGGTTCAGAGGTTCTGTTGCTGTATTCACTGTTAGACTGGACTCTGCTGGTTCAGAGGTTCTGTTGCTGTATTCACTGTTAGACTGGACACTGCTGGTTCAGAGGTTCTGTTGCTGTATTCACTGTTAGACTGGACACTGCTGGTTCAGAGGTTCTGTTGCTGTATTCACTGTTAGACTGGACACTGCTGGTTCAGAGGTTCTGTTGCTGTATTCACTGTTAGACTGGACACTGCTGGTTCAGAGGTTCTGTTGCTGTATTCACTGTTAGACTGGACTCTGCTGGTTCAGAGGTTCTGCTGCTGTATTCACTGTTAGACTGGACTCTGCTGGTTCAGAGGTTCTGTTACTGTATTCACTGTTAGACTGGACTCTGCTGGTTCAGAGGTTCTGCTGCTGTATTCACTGTTAGACTGGACTCTGCTGGTTCAGAGGTTCTGTTACTGTATTCACTGTTAGACTGGACATGTGGTTCGGTTCTGTTACTGTATTCACTGTTAGCTGGACACTGCTGGTTCAGAGGTTCTGTTACTGTATTCACTGTTAGACTGGCTGCTGGTTCGAGGTTCTGTTACTGTATTCACTGTTAGACTGGACTGCTGGTTCAGAGGTTCTGCTGCTGTATTCACTGTTAGACTGGACACTGCTGGTTCAGAGGTTCTGTTCGGTCACTGGAAGGTAGACGCTGATGCTAGCTCTTAGTGCTAGCTGCTATGCATAGCGGTGAGGGTGTAACGCACACTCGCTATTGGCTGCTGTAAACACCAATCAGTTGTATTTTCTATGAGAAACAAAGGGATTCTTTTTAATCTCACAGCTGTGACTCGTTGTATAAGTAACTCTTCTCTTCTCTTCAAGGTTTCTCTGTGATTTATAAAAGGAAGTTTCGATGGGGAGTTCTGTTTGATAACTTTCAAGGCTCAGATAAGAGTCCGATTCCTCATTATGGGAAGACTTCAGAGCAGAACTTCAGTCGAACTCTGAGGCTGCGTGTGAGGACCTCTGACCTTTCAGCCCAAATACTGAAACTTGGTATTCTTTGTGCGGTGGTGGTGTTCTTAGTAACTTGTTTGTCCGTCATAAATCTCTGTGAGGGTTCATCCCGACAAACTGTTCACGTTCAAATTCAACACATTTGTAAATACGAGTCTTTCATTGGACAGGAAGGTAGTGAGAAAAAATTGTAATCTGAAAAGTAACGAGTAACTAAATCTGTCACGAGCTGCTCAGTGAGAAAAATTAAAGGTAAACACTTCCTGCCACTCTGGAAGTGTTGATCCAATTTTCCAGTGTTGTTGACGTTAATTTAATTACACAGTGTTTTCCCTAACGCACACACACACACACACACACACACACACACACACACACACACACACACACACACACACACACACACCCATCAGTGTGTGAGGCCCGGCAGACGATCCTGTTAGTAAATGAATGGGTGATTGATGGACTGAAGCTCAAGAGCAAATTGCCCCCTGGGGCTAAGCTCCCTCCCCCGTCCATCCCCCCCCCCCCCCCCCCCGCCACAGTTTCCCTCCCCTCCTCCTCCTCCTCCTCCTCCTCCTCCTCCTCCTCCTCCTCTGCTTGCGTCTCCTTCTCTTATCTTCTCTGGCTGTCACAGGTACCATTAACATTCCCCTTCACACCTCCTCCTCCTCCTCTTCAGCTGCAGGAGGTTTTTTGAGTGTGTGTCTGTACAAACATGGACACACACACACACACACACACACACACACGCACACTGACAAACACACACATCAGGATTTATGTTGCAGGAAAGAGTGTGTGGAAAGTGAAGGCCTCGCTGTGATTGGTTAGAAAAGTCAGTCACACAAACATCAAGTTTGACTTCATGAACCTTTAAAACATGTCACACACACTCCGGTGTGAACACACTGACCACACACACTGAAAAACTTTATTTATAATCCTTCAAATGTACAAACAAACTCTCTGTTCTCCACGATGAGCTGATATTTGGAGCTCCAGGTGCAGACAGAGAGCCTCTTTAAGCAGCTGTCTTCCTCCAGCATTAACCTCTGACTACAGCTGCCGATGAGCTCACTGCTCAAACATTTCATTCAACATACATTCAAGTTTCCTCCACTGCAACCTCCCAGATCACATGACACACACTCATGAAGAACATGAAGACATGAAGTGCTGATCTGTGCCTTAGAGCTGCAACATGTAGCATCCACACATTCAACATTACACTGATGTTTGTGCTTGAAAACTGTCGTTTCGTTCAGGTAACTGAGTGTTTCTCTGCTCACCTTTAGAGGTTCAAACGAAGCATGAATTAACTTTAATGAAGTATCTCTGAGTTATGTCAGACTTCTATGAAGATGATTAGGGCCACACGTGGTCATATATCAGTGTACCAGAACTGGAAGAAAAATATTTATGTAAGGTAGCATGCAAATACTCGAGTAGTAAAGTAATTAGAGTACTTTTCTCTAATTTCCTTCTGACTTTAAAACTTTTCACACGTGGCCCTAATCATCTTCCGCAGGATTTCCATCAGCAGCCGTGGTTGTTTAACAAGTAAGACAACAACTCCCATGATGCCACGCTGCTTCACAACATCATCAAACTACAGTATGTCTTTTGTTATTGTTTTGATGTGAGAGAAAAATACTCCATTACAAGTTAAAGTACAGAAGTATTATCAAAGTTAAAGTCGTTTCACAGTGTCATAATAGATGTAACCCATGGAGCCAGTTTCAAGTACTTTATACTAACAGACAGATTATAGTACTGCGTCATATATCAGTGTACCAGAACTGGAAGAAAAGAATTTATGTAAGGTAGCATGCAAATACTCGAGTAGTAAAGTAATTAGAGTACTTTTCTCTAATTTTGGACAGAGTTTGATGAACTGAAGGCGTTCGTGTGTTTTAACAGTGAGACTTTAACAGTGTCTCATTTCCTCTCTGTTTCTGTGCTGTAATGAGCTTTAAGCTGTGTAAACACACACACACACACACACACACACACACACACCACACACACACACACTCTGCCATCATTCACTCTGTGTCCCGGCAGACGTTTCTACTCTGACATGTCTTCAACTCACTGTAACTGTAACTGTAACTGTAACTGTAATGAGTTTGTACTCTGTGTGACCACTCCTTTGACACAGCAGGGGTCCTGATGCATTCCTAATAGATTGCTTTGTAATATGAACGCTGTATTTCTGTTATCCTGTTACAACAACACATCGAATGAGTCCAGTGCACACTTTAAAGGTCCGCTGTGTCAGATTTACATCCAGCACGTTGAAGCGTCATGTTTCTACAGTAGCCCGGAGCGGACAAACTAAACACTCTTCACAGCCTCCGTAGTTTCTCCATGACTCCATCACGCTATGGGAGTGGCGGGTGAGGCAAGGGGTTGCAATCAGAGACTGGTGACCATCTGGGAAGTCGTCCATGGAAACTTTCAGCTTCGCGATTGGACGAACCGTCTGTCTATCTTCAACAAATCAAAACAATGAGCCCCAAAGTCGTAGTTACAGCCTGTGTCTTAACTCAGATCTTGTGTACTTTGTATTCCTGTTTGTACTAGATAATGGGTTGTTTTTTTTTTCTTCTTCTTGCAACCTTGCCGAGCATTAGCTCCAACATCTGACCTCCACAATATAAATATAAATCATATGTCCAGCTTATATTTGTATATCGAGATAAGGGTAACACACTGGACCTTTAATATTTTTTCAAGTTTCCAGCATTTCCACCAAGTTTTGTGTGACTGTAAAAACCATCAGCTGAGTTTTATGTCTTATAAACCGTCAGACTCACACATCTGTTAAGTCAAACTGGACTTCCTGGATCAGATTTCATGATCTCACCTGTACCTGAAACAACACACACCCACTAAGGCCGTCCCGAGGCCGTGTTCGGCCTGAACAGTCCAAGCTGACCTCACTAATCCCAACAAAGCCAGCTGCTCAGACTCTTTGTACCTCTGTCTCCAGTCCAACACACACATGGAGTCCACAGATGAAGTTTGATTAGTGAAGCGACAGCCAATGGTTATCCACAGCTGACGATGTCTCGTGTTAAAGCTGTTGAAAATTTCACAGTTTCACGGTGAAACGGCATTCACAAATGTTGATGTTATGATAACTGTCGCTGTGTAACATGCTATCGGTTTATTGCTGCAACCCTCGCGGACACAAGTCGTCTTTTTAGACGTGGTAAGTGTGCATTCAGACAGGATCAGGCGTTCCGGCGACCGGCGTTGGGGTTGTGCAGTCACTATTTGGCTCGTTGCGTAACGTCATTTTGGTGACATTTGGTCGCAGTAGCGCCCGCCCACATTAACCAAGAACAGAGAAGAAGAAGAAAAAGACGCCAATAAGAAAGACTTCGACGCGACACGACCCCAAGCAGCAGCACAGCGGTCAATATCCTCGTAGAATGTTTACGCTACATGGTAAACAAGGTCTTTCTTCCCGTCTTCTGGTGGGAGTCTTCCCGTGAGCGTCTTCCATTGGGAGTTTACTGGTGGATGTCTTCTGGTGGGCGTCTTCCAGCAGGCGTCTTCTGGCGGACGTCTTCCATTGGGCGTCTTCCACAGTCCATGGTTGCTAGTTGAAAGCAGGATGTTCATGCTACATGGTGAACAAAGTTTTTCTTCCCGTCTTCCCATGAGCGTCTTCCATTGGGCGTTTACTGGTGGATGTCTTCCTGTGGGCGTCTTCCGGTCTAGCTGCCGTTTTTGATTGGCTTGCGGAGCGTGACGCCAGGCTCCGTTTTCCCAAAAGTTCCCCGCGGCGTGGACCACCGGTGCCGAAACAGACACCACCACCACTCAACTCAATGGAAAAACCTGTTCGCCGGAGCGTCTGAATCCAGCCTTAGACGGCTTAACGTGGACGTAACTTCAGACCTGCAGTTTTTCAATATGTTACTAAGATCACTGAGTGCTTAAACATAAATCATGCTTTACTGCCACACGTGGAAACATTACAAACATTTCTATGTTACGCTGAAACATTTTTGGTGTCGTTTATTTGTCCGAATGTGAGTGAGTTCAATGTGAGCAGCGTTTCTAGAAGAGCTGGCTGAACAAAGAAAGTGTGGAGGATCAGGAGAAAACAAACAAAGAGACACAGAAGGAGGCTTACGAGGCAGTGAAGCCTAATTAGCACCAGGTTGTTCTCCACAGGGGACCCACAATTGAGTTGCGAGTGGGGGCCGTGATGTGTGTTCCTTTGTGTGTGTGTGTGTGTGTGTGCGTGTGTGTGTGTGTGTGTTACCGAACCTAAAAACATGAACTGTCCTTTTGAGCGTCTCAGTTTTGTCTTTCGTGTTGGCGGTTGGCGGTGGATCACAGAGGTCACGGTTCAGATTCAGGTTCAGGTGGTCATAACGTTCAATGTGGGAAGTTTCGGTTATAGGGCATGAGTGGTCAAAAAACAGAAGCGAGAGAGGTTTGAAAAAGGTCAAAGATTTGACATTTGAAGTGAAGGTACACTAATAGACCTAACAAGTATTTCACTTCACCTTCGGTACACGTGTCACTATAACGTCTCAGCCAAACATCAACAAGGTCACCAACAGCAGACATAGCAGCCAGCTAATATTACTGACTAGTCCAACAGCAGTCAGCCCAGCTCGGCGTCTGTCTTTCAGCCTTTTATTTCACCAAGCTCTCACCAACCACTAAAAGTCAGTCCCAGATTTACTCTTGTCCGGCGGCTTCTTGCTCGCTCACTCTCTCCTTTTCTCTTCTTAGCTTCCTCCGTCAACGTCCTCTTCACTCTCTTCTCCTCTGCCATTATGTCCATAGACATGGTTACATTGCCCGCTCACCCAGCTCCGGTTCTGGCACAACACAGGCTCCGCTCCCTGTCAGCATTTCCCCCAGCCCGGCTAACAAACTGAGCTAACATTAGCTAACAGCAGCTAACAAACTGAGCTAACATTAGCTAACAGCAGCTAACAAACTGAGCTAACATGAGCTAACAGCAGCTAACAAACTGAGCTAACATTAGCTAACAGCAGCTACAGTTGTCAGCAGTTTACTTCACTGTCCATCAGGAAACTCTGTAAATCACAGAGAGTTGAGGCGGAGCAGCCGGAGGACATCAGAGGGAAAACCAGAAAACATTTTCTCCATAAAATATGATGTAAACTTTTGTTAGTTTATCAGAGAAAAGTTACATCGTGTTACTTTAACGTGAGTGCAAACTGAGGTCTGTTTAACTGGTAATCATGGTTTCAACATCCAGGAGATAAAACACACTGTTTGTCCATCACATGTGTTTAGTTGTTGCATTGTAGGCAATGAAAGGCGCAGGTTAACTTTACCTGTGGACAGCAGTTTGAGGCTTTCTTTAAAAGCTCTTTGTGCTCCAGTCAGCAAACAGTGAGGGTTAGAGAGAACGACTACATCTGGAGTCAGGAATACGCCCAAGTCTCCAGTTTCATTTCCACCATTACGAGCAGGAAAACGGGGTTACGGACCTGAAACCTGCCAGTGTTCAGGGCTGACTTCTGTTAGTGGAGGGTCGAGCTGTGTTTCCCACTTTGTGATGGAGCTAAAAAAAATCCATCACATTCCTGATGGGCCTCTTCAACCCTGTCAGGCAGATTGAGATATGACCGGTCTGCTGGAGGGGAATAATAAAAAAAACACAAACTGTGGCTAGACACTGAGACAGCCATTGTAAGCTCGCACTGCACACACACACACACACACACACACACACACACCAGCAGCTGTGTATATCAGCAGGAGGGGATTACAGAGAGGGTTCAGTCTTTGGCTCAGGGCCAGACTGTGAAGATCCTCTCCCCCAAAGCTATGCAGGAGCTGGGGGGAAAGAGGGAAGAGGCGAAGGGGGGTGTCACCGCATACCTCTGCTCAATCGTAACCTCCAAAATCTTCCTCCTACTGTGGGACGTGAAGCCGACCCTCGACCATGGCGTCTGCAGTGTACGTTCGTGGGTGTGTGTTGAGGTTTGAGGGCCTGTCAGTAGGGAGGAAATCCCTCTTTTGTTCCCAAGGAAGCCAAGTGTACACTTTGTGTGTTCAATGGAGGAAACTTGAAGACGGGACAAGAGGAAGGATGAATATGTGACCCACTCAATCAACCGGGCAGAAAGGGAAAGTAATGAAGAGCGGCGCCTCCAATGGCCAAACGTCTCAGCTTTATCTCAGAGAAGTGATGCTACAATCAGTTTGTCTGGCATCAACATCATCACGTTCAGTCGCGACTTGTTTTTAATATACAGATGTGGAAAGAACATTGGCTAACAGCAGCTAACAAACTGAGCTAACAGCAGCTAACAAACTGAGCTAACAGCAGCTAACATACTGAAGTAACATCATCTGACAGCAGCTAACAAACTGAACTAACAGCAGCTAACAAACTGAACTAACAGCAGCTAACAAACTGAACTAACAGCAGCTAACAAACTGAGCTAACAGCAGCTAACAAACTGGGCTAACAATAGCTAACAGCAGCTACAGTTGGCAGCGTGACAAGAGGAAGCATGAATTTGTGACCCACTCAACCAGGCAGAAAGGGAAAGTAATGAAGAGCGGCGCCTCCAAGCGTCACTTCATTAGATATTTGTTACTGAACAGCACAAAAGGACTGAATCCTTCTTCCTTAACGTTAACGAACAATGATCATCAATCATCATCATCATGAGTTCAGTATTCTGTGTTGTCATGCAGTCATTGATGGATATAACACATGTTTTCCTTCCATGGTTGTTACAGCTGGTCATGACTTTGACCTGTGCTTGACTTGTTATTGTCTCTGCGTGTGAGAATGATTCTTACTGATTAACATTGTGTTAAACACGGTATCAGGGGTGGACCTATCGGGTACAGGCCCAGAGCCTTTGTACGAAGTGACTGTTCACTCTTCTTATTGGAAGGTCAACCACAAAGTGATGCAAAACGAGCACAAAGAGATGCAAAACGACCACAAAAACATGCAAAATGCCCCCAAAGAGACGCAAAAACCACGACAAAGAGCAGCAGTACGACAGCTCGGCCATATTTAGAAAATATTTTCTCCTTAAAATATGATCCAGTTTCACCCAAACTACTGACAGAGTTGTGTTTCCTTGCCGGGTTTCACCAAAATCACCAGATGACACCAAATGAACCACCTGCTTAACTAACTAGCATGCTAAGCTAACTAGCATGTTACTTGAGTCACCAGCTAGACCAAACAACATGTTTATATCAACCAGCATGCTAAGCTAGCCCACAAAAGCTAGTCACAACAGCCTGTCATGCTAACTAGCATTCAGCTAACCATTAGCACTCCACCAAACCAGCTGTCCGGAGAGATGTAGTAAAAGGTTATTCAAATGTTATTAAAAGGTTATTAAAATGTTATTAAAGGGTTATTAAAATGTTATTGAAGTGTTATTAAAAGGTTATTAAAGTGTTATTAAAGGGTTATTAAAAGGTTATTAAAGGGTTTTTTAAATGTTTTTAAAAGGTTATTAAAGGGTTACTAAAATGTTATTAAAATGTTATTGAAGTGTTATTAAAAGGTTATTAAAGTGTTATTAAAGGGTTATTAAAAGGTTATTAAAGGGTTTTTTAAATGTTTTTAAAAGGTTATTAAAGGGTTATTAAAAGGTTATTAAAGGGTTTTTAAAATGTTTTAAAAAGGTTATTAAAATGTTATTAAAGGGTTATTAAAGGGTTTTTAAAATGTTTTTAAAAGGTTATTAAATGGTTATTAAAAGGTTATTAAAGTGTTATTAAAGGTTTTTTAAAGTTATTAAAAGGTTATTAAAATGTTTTTAAAGGGTTATTAAAGGGTTTTTAAAATGTTTTTAAAAGGTTATTAAAAGGTTATTAAAGGGTTTTTAAAAGGTTATTAAAGGGTTTTTTAAATGTTTTTAAAGGGTTTTTATTATTAAATGTTTTTAAAGGTTTTTAAAAGGTTATTAAATGTTTTTTAAAGTCATATTTACTATGTTACGTGTCACATTTTGACAAACAAATAAGAAAAATAAAGAATACAAAGAAACAGTGTACAGTGTGACTCGGGATGTGATCTAAAGGGTTAAAAAGTCGTTTTCTCCGTCTTTCTGTGTGGACCTTTTTGGACCTGGTTTGTTCCCTTCTCGGGTCATGAGGTCAGAGAAGTGTCTCACTGCTCCTTTAAGGTCTCGAAGTGTCCTTTTTGTCCATGTGGACTCCTCCCTCCTTCTCTTTGTGCCTTCCTCTTGCAAACAAACGGAGATCAACCTGTTGATGCCTGGTCCCGGATCAGTCAGCTCACTGCTCTGGCGCTGTGCGGCCCGCAGGGAGCGCGCTGACTAAACTGATCCAGAGTCTGTGTGTGTGTGTACGGATCCCCACACGGTCCTCCTCCCGCCTCCACCCTCCTCCCCGTCCTCGGTGTATCCGACAGCCCCGCAGTCTTTTCCTTCCACTCCACTTCAGAAACACCAGCCAGCCCTCCCTCCTCCCCGGGCTGTTTCCCACGCCTCCGCACCGCAGAAAAACACCGCAAAAAAAAAAAAAACGTCTTGAATCAGCAAAGATTTGTTTAAAAAATGCGGACTCGAGCCGTTTTAAAGCTCCGGCAGTTGGATGACAAAGTGGACTAACGATGCCGGGATTGAAGCACGGAGAGCGGCTACTTTTTCCTCTGGACTAACTGCACCGCAGACGGGACGTAAACTTTTTTTCACGGGTCTCGGACCGCGCTCGGTCGGTCTGTTACGAGTGATTACTTGAATGTAATTGTTTTTTAATGGTTGTTTTCTGTAAATGCCCTCCTCCTCCGCCTCCTCCTCCGTGTTTTGTGGACTCTTTTCGGGGGGAAGGACTTTCACACTTCGGGACTTCGACGCCAGATAAACTGACGCGTCCGTGAACGCAGCAGCAGGTAGCAGCTAACTAGCTAGCCTGTTAAGTTAGCTAGTTTTTGTAGTTTTCTTTTTTTTAAAAAGGGCGCCAACAGCTAACTCGACGTTAGCTCGGACTGTGATGAGTTTAACACACAACTAACGTTAGCTCAACGTTTTCCGTGTGTTTGCTTCCGAGTCTTTTTCGGGAGTTAAGCCGTCAACTCGGTCTTAAACTCTTTAGCCGTTAATGTTAGCCCCGCTCCTCGGCTAACGTCCGAACATGCCGCAGCTAACCGGGGGAAGCGGAGACGACCTGGGAGCGAACGACGAGCTGATCGCGTTCAAAGACGAAGGGGAGCAGGAGGAGAAGAGGAACGTGTCTGCCGAGAGGGACCTGGACGATGTCAAGTCCTCTCTGGTCAACGAGTCCGAGACCAACAACAGCAGCTCGGACTCGGAGGTGAGTTCACTGGCACCAGTAAAAGTTCCTCCATCCATCCACAGACAGTGCTAGGCTGGCTTTGTTTACCTGTGTGTGTGTGTGTGTGTGTGTGTGTGTGTGTGTGTGTGTGCGTGTGTGTGCAGGCAGACAGACGCCCCAAGCCCGATCCAGATTTGGAGAGCAGCAGGGCCAGACACAGTCAGCTGTTTGAAGAAGGTAATGAACACACACACACTCCTCAGTCCTCATAAGACTTGACTTGACTGTACATGGGGCGGCTGTGGCTCAAGAGGTAGAGCGGGTCGGTGGTTCGATCCCCGGCTCCTCCAGTCTGCATGTGGGTGAGATACTGAACCCCAAACTGCTCCCTGTGAGTCTCTGTGGATTAAAGCATCAGCTAACAGTCAGCTGTTTGAAGAAGGTAATGAACACACACACACACACACACACACACACACTCCTCAGTGAACTCAACATGCCCACTGAGAGTTGAACTAAGCTGGGTTTAATCTCGGCTGGAGGGTTCAGTGGTCGGTTTAACTCAGTCCACGCTCTTCACCTTTAGAGACAGAGCAGTGATCAGCTTGTTTACGTCTGAATCTGTTCCATGTGACGTGTTAGTAAAAGACACAGAGGCCGAGCAGCGACCATTCAAACATGTCCGTGTCCGGTCTCATCGATGTATAGATAAATATTCACCCCTGAACCTCACATAAAGACCGCTGCATCGCTCTCTCCATCACAATCACAGACAAATGTTTAAAGGTCCGGTGTGTCGTCGTCAGACAGAGCGGGTCCTCTTCCACGGAGTCCGCCATGTTTCTACAGTAGCCCAGACGGGACAAACCAAACTCTGATCTAGAAACGACCTTTTGTTTTTAATGTGAGTTTTCCCTCCATGTTTGGGCGGAGAGGGTGAGCCGTGGGGGAGAGGATTCATTTGGCTGCAATCTGCAACTTCACCACTAGGCGTCACTAACTCCGACACTCTGGACCTTTAATGAAGCTTTACTTTTCATACGTCCTGCACACGCCGCGGCCTGCTCAGTGTTCCAGCGTTCATCCCGGCTCATATCAAACTAAATAAATCCTCTCCTGTCTCCGCCTGCTCGGGTTAAGCTCCACAGCTCGACCGGATCGGTAGTCGTCAAACTGGTTCCACTAGTCGCACAAATAGCCGCTGATTATTTACCCCTCTGGTATGACAGACTTTTCTTGACCCGTCTTAAAATCACGTCTGTCTGCAGTGTCAGTATGACGGCACGCGAGAGCGCCCCCAGCTGCCTGACCGGAGCACACACTCTCATCACCGACTGACAGACTCGAGACACGACGACTCAAACGATCTGTCCGTGTTGATTTTTATATCTTCAGTTTAAATATAGAATATTAAAAATGTTCATCTGTCTGTGTGACGTTGGCTGGTGTGCCTCTGTCTGGCACCCGGCTAGTTAGCCGTTAGCAGGTCCGCGCTCTGTCAGGTCGTGGATGATTGACGCTGAGGGACAGAGATAGCTTCACCTTTGGGCCGTCGTATTAGGTGATCCTACAATTCCCACAATGCAGATGAATACATCTTTTAAACTCCGCGTGCTCGGCCATAATGCAGCTCTTCTCCCTCTGTGATGACTGAACTGATCTTTGTGTGTAAAATGTGTGTGCGTCTCTCACATTGAACTTCCTCTCCTCAGCGCTGAGGCGGCGGCAGGACGCCGGCCTCTTCCAGCCCTCTCCGTATGTCGGATACCCCTTCTTCATGATCCCGGACCTGGGGAACTTCTGCAGCCCTTACCTCACCAACGGAGCTCTCACGCCGAGTGCCAGAACGGTAAGACTGCAAGACCAATAGCAGAGCGGCAGCTTCAGGCTGTACGCCAAATGATTGGTTGTTAGTTGCAGGAGTTAACGTCGTAACAAATCTTTTGAGAAAGCTGCAAGAAAAAGTCAGCAGGCATCAACAAAACAAGTCAAACTCATGAATGATGAACGTGCAGCCTCAGCTTTGTGGAGCTGCTTCTCGTTGCACGGACATTGTTTTGCAAATTGAGACGTGGATACCACTGACTCACTGTGATTGTCCTGAAAGCTCCTTTTGTGCACTTGCATTAGATTTGCTGTGTGTGTGTGTGTGTGTGTGTGTGTGTGTGTGTGTGTGTGTGTGTGTGTGAGCTGCCTCCAGCCTGTTATGATAAGGAGGTTTGTGATGGTACGGGGTGAGACAGGCCCGGACACAGTCTGTGTGTGGAAGTTGCCCGCCTGCAGCAGGAATGAGCTCCCGTCATGGCTGCTGCTGCTGCTGCAGATTAGTTGCTGCTGCACGGCTGGATCGACAGTGTGTTGCCCAATTTTCGCAGAGTTCCCTAAAGCTCTGGGGAAGCTCAGCGAGGATTACGGGCATGCTGGGTAACGGTTTAATACAGTAACACTCTTAATCTAAAAATTGCCTCGTTGGCACGGCGAGGAATGTGGGACAGTGTGAGGAAGGAGTGACCTCAAACATGAGGCTGTTTGAGTGTTGTCGACTGCTGAAGACTCTGAGGTCACGGCCGAGTGTTTCTGATTTATCGTGTGTGTGTGTGAATGAATTTGAGGGTTTACTCTCGTCCTCGTGGTGGGCGAGCTGATTCCAGCGTCAATCAGTCTCAGACTGACACAGATCCACGACGTCGTCTCTGGTTTGTTTTGAAAAGTCCTTCCTCTGCGGATCGAGCCCAGGCGCACATGTAGGCTAAACACACACACACACACACACACCTGCATTCCTCAGCTTTGTAATGCCTCCTCCTCCTCCTCCTCCTCCCCGTGTTAGTGGGTCATTGTTGTCATTAGCAGAGGGCTGAATGGGCCTAATGCGTGGCTCCACGGGGGGATCGTTACACCTCATTATACCTAACACACTGCCCGTGGCCGATTGTTTGTGCCCGGAGACAACACACTTCTCTTCCTCCGTCACATTTCTCTTTGCACAATGGAGACCTTGTGTACTTTTCAGCCTCCTCGACAGACGAGGAGGAGGAGGAGGAGGAGGAGGAGGAGGAGGAGCGTCTGCCAGTCTGAAGGCGAGTCAAGGTAAACAAGCTATCGCTAGCTGGACGCTACGTGAACCATAACACAGGCTGTTTACTGTACTCATGAACGCAGGCAGGAAGCAGGAGGCAGCATGTAGACGATCTGTCTGCTCACTCTGCTGCACACCCACCCAACCACCCCACCATCCACCCGACCTGCTTCCAGTCTGCTCACCTCTTTCTGTTTCTGTGTGTGTGTGTGTGTGTGTGTGTGTGTGTGTGTGTGAGTGACACAATCAGAAATTAACTTTTTATTTCTCTGACTCGCTCACCGTCGACGTCACTCGACACAAAGCAGAGGAACTCACACGACGTCACAGAGCTGAGCACAAACTTGACAGTGTTGCACATTTAAAGGTACAGCGCGTCAGATTCAGTGACATCTTGCCCCTCCCCATCCCAAGTGTGTAGGAGAAGCTACGGTGGCCTTCATGTGCCAAAAGAGGTCATCATTCCGACCACACAGGGAGCCTGTTGAGCTTCCTTTAGATACTCTACAGGTCACAGCGTGTCGTCGTTAGCTGTTCTGCATTGTGTTGGTGTGTTTGTTGACTTCAGCTAGCTGTTCTGTGTGCTAACAAAAGCTAAGATTAGCGACGTACAGCTAAGCTAACCTCTTCTTCCTGCTCCCTCCTCGGCTTCTCTTGTGCTAAATATAATTTATGTGACAAACATGGCGGCGTAAGATGGCGGACTCCGTGTAAGAGGACCCGCTCCATGTGTGGATATTACTGCTGATTCTGAGGTGATAAAAAAATAATGAGTTCATTAAATAATCCTGAAAGTTACAAACTGAACCTTTAATGTTTGGACTTGTTGCTGACAGAACTTTTTGTTGTGTGTTTGTGTCTCTGACGGGTCGTCCTCGCGGTCGTCCTCGCGGTATTTTAAGACTCTGGAGACAATGTCGAGTAAACAGGGGAATTCTGGGATTGTTCAGCCCGCTGAAAGAGATTTGTGTGTGTGTGTGTGTGTGTGTGCTTGTTTAGTTAAAGTCACAGACACACACACACACACTCTTTGTCAACATAAACCTTCTTAACAAGAGAGTGAAAATGAAGCGAGACGCCTGCCATCTCCAGCACCATCAACACTCACACAGACCGGACAGGTAGCTTATCTCTGCTCAGCCGTCCTCCAGCCATTCACGGCCGCTCAGGTGTGACGCTGTTTTTTGTTGTTGTGTGTGTGTGTGTGTGTGTGTGTGTGTGTGTGTGTGTGTGTGTGTGTGTGCGCGCATGACCGATTTGAAAAGTCAGCAAACCTCTGAGCCAACGTCTTTTTCCACTTCACACATTGTGACAGTCTTAGAGACGCAGGCTGCAGCGGTGTGTCGATACACTGACGCTGATCGTAGTGTGGACGTTAGCTCATCTACGGTCATACATCGATCACCGTGCACCTGTGTTTAAAGGTTCAGTTTGTAACGTTTAGGATGACCTGTCAGCAGAAATTAAATATAACATGCAGAGCTATGTTCTCAGTGAGAGTCATATCTACACATGGAGCGCGTCCTCTTACACGGAGTAATGCAGAGCAGCTAACGACGACACGCTGTGACCTGTAGAGTATCTAAAGGAAGCTCAACAGGCTCCCTGTGTGGTCGGACGATGACCTCTTTTGACACACCAAGGCCACCGTAGATTACACACTTGATTGTAATCTGCAGGCTGACCACTAGATGTCACTAAATGTGACACGCTGCACCTTTAAAGGCGTCATCGTCATACAGCTAACGATGTTCGTTAACAAGTTTAACTGTGCTGCGTGTTACAGTGCAACGATCGGTTAGTATTTGAAACGTTTAAATAACCCTCGTGTAACCCTTCTCAAACACCTTTTCGTGGGTTTCGAACTCGAGTCACTTTAAAGTGGAGCGAGTCTTTAATGTGATAAACAGCCGAGCTGTCGGATCAGAACTCGCTGCTGGCTCAGTTCTGGTATGTGAATCTGTATCAGGAGGGGAAAGAGTTGGATTGATGCAAGTTGAAGGTTGTGTGTGTGTGTGTGTGTGTGTGTGTTGATCAGAAGAGGTTCAGATGTTAACTGTACACGACGCTGCTTCTCTTCTGGATCGACTCGTGGAGATTCTGAGGATTCTGAAACAAACGTTCCGTGCTCGTCTGCGTCGACGCTCGGCTCTTTGTCCTGAACACGAGCTCCGTGTGCGTAAACAGCACAGAGTCTAATAACTTTCCCCTCTAGGCACACACTGATTTTATGCTTCCCTCAGTAATAGACTCTGATTGTGCTGTGTGTGTGTGTGTGTGTGTGTGTGTGTGTGTGTGTGTGTGTGTGTACATTGATTTTCTTGGTATTTCCAACAGCTGGATCCAGTTAGCGCTCTCAGCCAGAGCTTCCTCGGGCCTCCGAACAGGGGGGACGAGATGTGTGTGTGTGTGTGTGTGTGTGTGTGTGTGTGTGTGCGTGCGTGCGTGTGTGTGTGTGTGTGTGTGTCCAGGCCGGGGGTTGGCAGAAGTCATGGGGTTTTATACAGCGGAGTGGAGTTAGTATTGGTCTGACATTCATCAGGACGGCTCGTCGTGCTGACTCGACACGTTTATTAATCGTCCAGTGAATTTATGCGTCGACTAAAGTGAAACAGGAAGTGGAGTTTCCCGTAAAAAAACACTCAGATAGGGAGAGACCTGTCTCGGATATTGATTGGCGTTTACAGCAGCCAATAGCGAGCGTCAGCGTCGACCTTCCAGTAGTCTCAGGAAACGTCACGTGGAGTCAGACCGTACATTAGTTATGAAGTCTCCTCGTTATCGCCACGGTAACAGCATGAAGATGCTCCTGAACGCCGTCTGCTCTTCTCCGGGGTCAAAGGTCACAGCTGAGAGTCTGTTGACGTCATTCACAGTCGAGCAAGCACCAGAGGCCTCCTCTTCTTCTTCTTCCTCCTCCTCCTCTGTGGGGCTGTTTGTGTCTGTGCTCAGGGGCTGAGGGACGTATCGGGGGGCCTCGGTCAACAGTGGGACCCCCGGTGGTTTGAGGGGGAGGTGAATGTTTCTGGACTGTTCTTTGTCTAACTCAACCCCCCTCACACTCTGCAAACCTAACATGTGTTCATCATGATGTCACGTGACCTTCAGCACAGTGGAGCTCCGATCACGGCTGCTGTTTCTTCTGTGTGTGTGTGTGTGTGTGGCACAAAGAACACAAACACAGTGTTATCTCACCTGCTATCATAGACAGCGATGTGTGGCTCCACATCCTGCACGCCCAGATGTTTCCAGATGTTTCCAGGAGTTTCCAGGAGTTTCCTCAGTGCAGAGACTCGAACATGACTAAAACACGAGGACTTCATGTGCAGCTGTGGACAGATGTGACGAACACCGGCTGAGATCTGCAGCTGTTAGCAAGCGTTAGCCGCCCGGCAGGTAGCATCATGTGACAGGAAGTGAACACGTTCACACCTGCATCGTTTTGGGTTTTTTTGACTCAGTTGAACCTGAAGAAGTCGTTGATGACTCGCCTCAGACCGTCCACAGCGCAGCAGCTCGGCTTCTCGTTGGCTCAGTGTGTGTGTGTGTGTGTGTGTGTGTGTGTGTGTGTGTGTGTGTGTGTGCGCGCGCGTGTGTGTGTGTGTGTGTGTGTGTGTGTGTGTTATGGCTGTCTAATCTCTCCTTGTCTGTCTGTCTCCACAGTATCTGCCGTTTCAGTGGCCTCTGCTCGACGTCCCGGGACGATCGTCCATCAGAGACTCTGCTACTCCAACACACCTGGTGAGACACACACACACACACACACACACACACACACACACACACACAGATGACAGATGACAGGAGTGTGTGTGGAGATCAGAGGTCACACTCTGCCCTGGTTCACTGCGTGGTGACGCTTCAGGTGGTAATTATGTAACACTGTGGCCTAACGAGGCTCTAACGTGATCGAAGTTTGAGAAGATTAACTTGATATAAAAAACATCACGCGGTGTTTGACTGAGCCGACCACGCTGCGGCTGTTCAAAGGTCCAGTCTGCAGGAGTTAGCACCGAGTGTGAAACATGACGGACACTTTGGACCTTTTAAAGGACTTTGTTATGATCGGTTATAAAAAGCTTCATTGCTGTGATGTGATTGGATGTTATCGGTCTGCAGCTACTTTTAATTATGAATTTAACTCACTGATGATCTCTGTTCATCGTTTGGTCCATAAAATGTCAGAAAAACTCAAAGAAGCAGCCAATCAAACCATCTGAATTCAAAGATATGTCGTTAAAACAGAACAAACAAAAAAAGTCTGGGAGCAGTTTCATGTTTTGTTTTAATGACTGAAACTTTAAATAATCAGTTAATAGTTAATTAAACTAATCAATAAATGGATTAAATGTTTCAACACACGACAGACTGCAGCTCCTTTGTCTCCATGTTCTATTATTAGTTACACTGCAGTCGCCATCTTATCAGTTTAGAGTGTGTGTGTGTGTGTGTGTGTGTGTGTGTGTGTGTGTGTGTGTGTGTGACCTCAGCACACACAAAGAGCCTGAAACGGTATCATACTTCTCATATCGCTATGTAACACAGATATGTCACGACTGACAGTCATGCAGGTATGACAGATTACACACACACACACACACACACACACACACACACACACTTACAAAGCAGGTTACTCACAAAGTCGGAACACACCGACATTCCAACCATCGACGGTTTCATTCATGCAAAATGCGTCTTCGTTTTACACATTAACGTTTGTGCGCTGATAACTGCTGGAGCAGGTGTAGTTCAGGTGTAGCAGGTTGTAGTTCAGGTGTAGCAGGTTGTAGTTCAGGTGTAGCAGGTTGTAGTTCAGGTGTAGTTCAGTCGTAGCAGAGACGGTGGTCAGTGCCTGCCGAGTCCTGGATCAGAACATCTCCATCAACATCAACCTGAAGCTTGAACTGGTCAGTAAACTAAACAGGAACTGGTAAGTTCTGCAGGCTCGCTCGGATCTGCAGTCCAGCACCATCAGGACTGACGAGCTGACGCTTGGTGGACCTGGTTTGGTACCAGCAGCGCTGATCTTTGCTGCGAGGGCGTGAACCAGTCCATGGCTTACTTCTTGCCAAGATAAGTGATGGCATCTTCTGTAAACTCACGCGTGACCTCGCCTCACCGTTACCCGACGTCACGTCCTCATCAGGTGTGTTGACCTTCCCACGACCTAAAGATGCTGGTTATGGAGAAGTGGACGTCTTTGTGCCTGAATTCACGCCTCACAGGCTTCACACAAAAAGTCATACGGGCACTATCGCCTACATCAACGTCATGCTGCGCTACACCTGTGTGAAACAAAACAAAATGGCCGAAGAACTTCCTCCTTTTGGGATTCAGCACAAATCTCTGGATTAACTCTTTATTCGGCTGTTCTCCTTCTTCAAGCCATCATCGATAGAGTTTGGAGGCTCAGTCTGTCTGCTGAGCTTTCCGTTACCGTAGCATCAGATATTTACTGTCAAACACATCCTGAAGTTTAAATCCACGTCGTGTCGACAGACGTGTCGACAGACGTTTCAGCACTTTGTCGTCGCTTCCACCGTAAAAGATCAATGTACAAACATTATTAAAGCCGCACCACGACGCCTGTTTCTACTCTGAGCAGCGTAGACTCGAGTCAGACTTCATAGTTTTGAGTTCTGGGCACTCCTGATCGAACGTCCTGCTATTTCCTCTTTGACCTCCACTCACAACCTCACGTCACATTTTAGTTCATAACTAATCGTGGACGTACGCACACGTTACGTGAATGGATGTGACGACATATCAGGATTATTTTAAATTAAATTTCTTACTGTAATTTATTCATAAATTAATTAAACTTTTTACAGAGCTCTGTCTCTCTGTCTCTCAAACCAAATTAAACTTCTTGTGTCACAATTTTGCAGCATAAACTGCGAGTCAGACAGATTTATGAGCTGGTTAGCGAACACAGACCTTAACCTCTCTTCTCTTTCATAATAATCCATGTTTCATCCTGAGTGTGTTGATGGGTTCATGAGAAATGTTGTATTTCACCGTGAAGAGGTTGAACTCCTGACACCTGGTGGACGCACCTGCACCTTCACTGATCACCTGTCCTGTGTGTGTGTGTTTGTGTCTCCAGTCGAACAATGTGCCGGTGGTGCAGCACCCTCATATGACCCACCTCCACCCGCTGCTGTCCTACAGCCCGGAGGCCTTCTCCCCTCAGCGGGCCTCTCCCGGCTTCTCTCCTGACACAGGTACTGTAGTAGTCTCACCTGTAAATCCCTCCAAACGTCAGCTCCCGTTTCACACTGATGAACTCACCTGTGCCGCTGTCCTCCGATCAGGTATGTCGAGGACGCCTCACGCGGCCTGTTACCCCGTCTCTCCTGGAGGCATGGCTCAGATCACACACCCTCTCGGATGGCTGTGAGTAAAACACAAACGTCGTAAATGTTTGAACCTTCATGTGGCTGCAGGACGTTTAACCGTCTGTCTGTCTGTCTGTCTGTCTGTCTGTCTGCAGGCAGGGACAGTCCATGTATCCGCTCGCTGGGGGGTTCTCGCCGGCCGCTCTCGCTATGAACGCTTCCATGTCGAGGTAAGTGACGCTCGACAAACAGGAGGCGGACCGATCGTGATCCGTTTGGTTTGCTTCGAAGTCAAACGTCATTCTTTAGTTGGTCGTAGATTTTGAATTATTTTGACTGTTTGTCTGTTTGGCTGGCAGCCTGGTGTCGGGCAGCTTCTCTCCACGCTTGGTGCCGACTCCTCAGTCGTCCATCCCTCACCCGGCCATCGTCCCCACAGGAGTGAAGCAGGAGCCCGGAGGCAGCAACCAGCCCGGGTAATGAGCGCCACACGATTAAATCACAAATCTCACTAATGAATGTCTCAGGTTTTGTCTCTTTGTGGCGGTGTTAACGGGCGCTCTGATTGTCTGTGCAGGAAGTCGATGGCGGACGGGCAGCAGGAGAAAGAAGACGCCAGGAAGCCTCACATCAAGAAGCCGCTGAACGCCTTCATGCTGTACATGAGGGAGGAGAGGCCCAAAGTGGTGGCTCAGTGCAAAGTGAAGGAGAGCGCCACCATCAACCAAATCCTGGGCCAGAGGGTCAGTCCGTCAGTCTGTCCGTCACGTGTAACATTATGAGAATCAATTAGTGATATAAGTCTTAAAAGTGTGCTGTGTGTTTCCATCAGTCAGCTGACGTCATGTTTTGTGTCCACAGTGGCATTCTCTGACCAAAGAGGAACAAGCCAAATATTATGAACTGGCCCGTAAAGAGAGACTCCTCCACTCCAAACTCTACCCGGGCTGGTCGGCCAGAGACAACTACGTGAGTACAGCAACATCAGCAACATGACTACACCATGTCGGCTGCTGAAACACAGTCAGCACCAACAGGTCTCCATCAGCTGAATGTGTTTGTTTGTGTGTGTGCAGGGCAAAAAGAAGAAGAGGAAGAGGACAAAGAGCGAGACTCAGCTCGAAGGTAAGATGATTATAAATATTAGACTCAGTTTGATTCAGTGACAGGTCATAGTTATTCCTCCAGAGTCTCCTTAAATACAGAAGGTAACGACATAACGACTAAAAATACAGAACGTAACGACGTAACGACTAAAAATACAGAACGTAACGACGTAAAGGCTAAAAATACAGAAGGTAACGACATAACGACTAAAAATACAGAACGTAACGACATAACGACTAAAAATACAGAACGTAACGACGTAACGACTAAAAATACAGAACGTAACGACATAACGACTAAAAATACAGAAGGTAACGACATAACGACTAAAAATACAGGACGTAACGACTAAAAATACAGAACGTAACGACTAAAAATACAGAACGTAACGACATAACGACTAAAAATACAGAAGGTAACGACATAACGACTAAAAATACAGGACGTAACGACTAAAAATACAGAACGTAACGACTAAAAATACAGAACGTAACGACGTAACGACTAAAAATACAGAACGTAACGACGTAACGACTAAAAATACAGAACGTAACGACGTAACGACTAAAAATACAGAACGTAACGACATAACGACTAAACATACAGAACGTAACGACATAACGACTAAAAATACAGAACGTAACGACATAACGACTAAACATACAGAACGTAACGACATAACGACTAAACATACAGAACGTAACAACATAACGACTAAAAATACAGAACGTAACGACGTAACGACTAAACATACAGAACGTAACAACATAACGACTAAAAATACAGAACGTAACGACATAACGACTAAAAATACAGAAGGTAACGACTAAAAATACAGAATGTAACGACTAAACATACAGAACGTCTGCAGACTTGGTTGACGCCGTCCCGTCCAGCTGATGAGTGTTTGTGTGTTTGTGTCTCAGTTCCTGAAGAGGACCTCCCCCCTCAGCTGAAGAGGCCTCGTGTCCCGCCTGAGGAGACGCCTCACACACACTCTCTGCTCACACAGACTGCACACACACACGCCCGCTCCCACCTGACACAGCCGCACAGCATCTCACACCTGACGCACACACACCTGTCCCAGGCCAGCCCCGCCTCCTCGCTGGACTCCCCGGCGACGCCGACCACCGCGCTGGCCTCGCCTGCCGCCCCGGCGCCGACGCACACCGAGCACACACACTACTCGTACGGCGGACACACGTCTCCGTATGGCGAGCAGCTACAGCCGCTGTCCCTCACCACCAAACCTCACCGGACGCCTCACCCTCTGAGCCGGACCACCGTCACCCCGGGACCCTCCACGCCGTCGTCCTCCTGCGACACCCCCACCTCCTCACCCCTCATGGCGTCCTCCAGGTGTTCGCCCCCTCCTCCTCCTCTGCAGCCCTTCCTCGTCCCGCCGCTCAGCTCCGCTCACCAATCGGCAGCGAGCTCTCACGGTGCCTTAACGCAGTCGCAGCCATTCTCACTCAGAAGAACCAATCAGCTGTGAGGAGCTGAGCTGAGTCTTCCAATCAAATAAAAACAATGAAATGAGCTGAACATGATTCGTACCTCTTTTTAATGCTGTACATCCGCTTTGTTTTTTAACTTTTTTATCGATGTATCACGATGTTTTATATTAGTATGAAAAGGACAAATAATTGGTCAATATTTGACCGCCTCTCTGACGTCATCAAACGGTGTATTTTTCTCTTTTTACCATCAACTTGTTGTAACTGAACGCGAGGTGTGGCACCTGGGTTAGTTTGTTTTATTCACCTGGTTAACGAGTGTAAATCTATTTTCTGGTTCTCCTCTGTGTTAATAAATATTCACTGAGTTCTGTGATGCTGGGAGTCGGAGTTTTTATTCTCAGTTGAAAACTACAGGAAGTGAAAAATACACAAACATTCAGGTGAAGGACAGGAAGGACAGGAAATGGACAAAAACAAGGTGAGGAAACCCTCAGCAGTCATACATTCATTCAGTGACTGTCTAAAACCTGGACGTAGTCTCTGAGACGTCCCCGCAGACTGTCTAAAACCTGGATGTAGTCTCTGTGACGTGGGGGCTCTTGGCGTGGTCCACATTTAAGTCATTAGTCTGAGCCACAGACTGTGTGTGTGTGTGTGTGTGTGTGTGTGTGTGTGTGTGTGTGTGTGTGTGTGTGTGTGTGTGTGTGTGTGTGTGTGTGTGTGTGTGTGTGTGTGTGTGTGTGTGTGTGTGTGTGAGAGAGAGATTTATCACAACACAAACGAGATCATGGAAACATCCCGTTACCATGGATATGAGTTGAAACTCCTCACAGTGTCTGACTTTGTCTCCCTCTGCTGGTGAGCATCGTGAGGCTCAGGTAACTGATGGTAAGGTGGACGAATGTCAGACAACCAGTGATTGAAAGTAACTAAGTACATGTACTCTGTGAGGAGTACTTTAGTACAGTATTTCAGTTTATGCTGCTTTATATATTTCTATATGTTTGTAAAGGGTTATCAGCTGGTCTGAAAACACGACACGTCTGCTTCTACTCCACCACATTTCAGTTTCAGCTGTCGTATACTTTATGATTTTACACATAAACTATACGACAGCCTCATAAAATCAGACATGTTATAAAGTTCACGGCTGTAGATAAGAAAACAAAATATAAGAAAGATAAACTTTATTGATCAGGCAGAGAAAGTGAAACTTTAAAAAGCTGCAACATTAATGGACATTATGAATATGATGATGTTGATATGGTGATCTCACACTATGTAACTTTGGGCTCCGGGTCGGGAGAAGTACGTAACGCTTTACGGCACTAAGTCACACACCACCAACTATTTCACTGATTTTGGTGAAACTGGATCATATTTTATGGAGAAAATGTTTTCTGGTTTTCCCTCTGATGTCCTCCGGCTGCTCCGCCTCAACTCTCTGTGATTTACAGAGTTTATGATGGACAGTGAAGTAAACTGCTGACAGCTGTAGCTGTTGTTAGCTCATGATAGCTCAGTTTGTTAGCTGCTGTTAGCTAATGTTAGCTCAGTTTGTTAGCCGGGCTGCGATCTCAGAGCACCGGGGGGAGTGTTAGTGTTTGTACCACAGGCGATTTGGACTACCGGGAAGAAGAAGAAGAAGAAGAAGAAGAAGAAGAAGAAGTTTACAGGCACAGCAGTCAGCAGCTTCTATGGACATAATGGCAGAGGAGAAGAGAGTGAAGAGGATGCTGACGGAGGAAGCTAAGAAGAGAAAAGGAGAGAGTGAGCGAGCAAGAAGCCGCCGGACAAGAGTAAATCTGGGACTGACTTTTAGTGGTTGGTGAGAGCTTGGTGAAATAAAAGGCTGAAAGACAGACGCCGAGCTGGGCTGACTGCTGTTGGACTAGTCAGTAATATTAGTTGGCTGCTATGTCTGCTGTTGGTGACCTTGTTGATGTTTGGCTGTTAATTTTAAAGTAATGTAATCAGAACAAATACTGGAGTACATGTTGCATGTTTTCTTTTGTTTTTCTTAAGCTGACTGAGCTGATGAATTTATTACCTGTCAGTAAAACACTGCACGTCCTGTGCACACGTTTGAGGGTGGAGGACAAGTAAAGCTGAATGAAACTTAAAGCGTTTGTTTGTTTAATCATGACTGGGCTTTACTGCTCGTCTGAGGCGGCTCGGGGAAAGACTGTGTCGTGTTTGTGTTAAAACAGTTTTTATGGTGTGCAGTCGAGCGTTGACTCACCTGTAAAACTCACCTGTAAAGACGTGCAGAGAGGTTGCACAGTGTGATTTCCCAGCACAGGGAAGAAGCTGAAAGACAATGTTACGTAACTCTGTGATCATGTGATCCTACCTGTGACAGCCTGAAGTGGAAACTCCATATATGGTCAGACAGGTGTGAGTGGAGGTACGTCTACAAGTTAAATAGTTTGCAGTGGAGTGTAGACACAGAGTCTGTTAGAGACATAACGGACAGCAGAAGAAGAAGAAGAAGAAGATGCTGCAGTGTAACAGGGCAGTGTTGGTGTCTGTGGGTGAGTTTGACCCCGGGGTGAGGCTGGAGAGGAGGCCTGGAGCCAACAAGGACACCAAGAGTCTCCACAAGACCCTCAGCAAACTGGGCTTCAAGGTGGACATCCACTCCGACCTCAGCGGGGACGAAATCTATGAGCTGTTTGAGAAAGGTAACACACACACACACACACACACACACACACACACACAGTCGGTTTGTCTGGATATGAAAATGTTTGTTAACTGACAGGAACGTAGCTCATCCATGGCTGTGCAGAGAACAACCACCAGCAGGTCCTCTGAAGGTCCACTCGAACCTCCTGAAAGATTACAAGGACCTCTTTTAGAACCAGTAGAACCTCAAAAAGATGAATAGAACACCCTAAAGAACCTCTGGAACCTCCTTAGTCACGAATCAAACCTCCAAAACGTCTCCCAGAACCTCTTAAAAGACCTCTAGAACGTTCTTTGGGTTCTCAGAATAATGTACTGAAGCTAAAGTAAAACACTGAGTGTGTTCGTGAACCTTGACCCAGGTCCTTCCTTTCAACCTGTCACCTGTCTGTATTTATTGGTCCAGCTCTTTGTCTTCATATCATGAGACAGACTGTTTGTATGTCTTTAACACGAGGACAGACGCCCAGATATCAAACAGACTGAAGGCTCATGTGGACTTTTACAGCTGATTATCACTGACAGATAAAACTGGACAACAGTCACGTCTGTTCTCTTTGATAGAAAAACAAACGAATGAAACAAAGTGCAGAGAAAAGAAGTCAACGTCAGATTCAGATGTTAGCATGTGACTAATAAACACTGACTGAGTGTGTTGTTGTGTGTGTGTGTGTTGCAGAGAGCCGGCGGCCGGTGAAGGATTGTTTTCTGGCCGTCTTGTCGTCTCACGGCGAGGAGGGCTGCGTGTTCGGGGCTGATGGGAAACCTGTCCAACTGTCACAGATCTTCAAGTATTTTGACAACGAGTCCATGGAGGGAAAGGCCAAAGTGTTCCTCATACAGGTCGGCAGTCTTTAATGTGACACGCACACACCGAAACACTGACACTGATCATCAACATGTCCTTCACATGTTTATCTGACTCTGAGTCGTGCAGAGCCGAGCTGCTTCACACACTTTGGACTCTCCTGTCTCACTCCACATCCGTCTGTTCGTCCTCTTCTATGTATGAACCATGACTCTCCTTCAGGATCTGTGTCACTGATGACACTCTGTGTGTTTGCGCTCTCTGCAGGCGTGTCGTGGAGACGGTCTGGATGACGGCGTGGAGGTGGATTCAGCTGATGATAGCAGAGAGTGCAGCTTTTCACCGCATCACTCTGTTCCTGTAGATACAGCTGTGATGTACGCCACAGCGCCAGGTAAACAGCAGTCCTGCATCCACGTGTTTGTTAGCGTTACCGTGACGACTTTCCAGCACGTCCAAAACTCAGAAAATGTGACGTCATCTGTGACGTCGTTAGATGAAACACAATGAAGCGCTGGTTTGCTGTGACATCACGTTGGTGCACTGTGACATCACGTTGGTGCACTGTGACATCACGTTGGTGCACTGTGACATCACGTTGTACCTACAAACTAAATCTGGTGGTTAACGTTGATTAAACGTTTGAAACACGTTCTTCTGATCTGAATAAAGATGTAAAGATTGATGATTAAAAAGATGAAGTCCTTCAGTGAAAAGTATCTTCATGTGTGTCGCTGTGATCAGTGTTATTGTGCACTCCATCTTCCTCTGTGGTTCAGTCCTCTCCCCTCCGTCCTCTCCTCAGGTTACGGAGCGTTCATGCACCCCCTCGGATCAGTCTTCCTCCAGACTTTCTGCACTTTATTAAAGGAGGACGCCAATCGTAACCTGGAGCTGACTCGCCTGATGACCCGCCTCTCCCACAGAGTGGCCTACACCTTCCAGGCCAAAGGTCGGCTGCTGGGCGGGAAGAAAGAGATGCCGTGTCTCCTGACACGACTGACCAGAGAAGTGTTCCCGTTCGCGGAGCCGGGGAAAGGCGACGGCGGGGCCGCGGGGCTCTCGGCCACGTCGCTGCTCAATGCTGATAACGTGAGAACACGGAGTCCTTCCATCAGTTAGACTGCAGCACGCGACGTGTACGTGACTGCACGTGAACGTATGACGACAATAATTATCAGCAGGAATGTTGACGGATGAGAGGAGATAAACTAACAGACGCTGCAGAAGAAACCTGTTTGTGTTTTCCGCACGCTGTCGGACTTCCTGAAGAAAATCCAAAGATGTCATCAAGAAACATTCAGATTCTCATTCTCGACTGTAAAGCTTTATTTAATAAACCTGTGAGGACTTGTATGTTTGTAAACTAACAATAAAGAATTAATATAACGTGTTAAAACGCTGGTTCAACGTTAAATTTATTAAAAACAAAGAAACTCACATCCATAAATAACTGGATAAACTGATGTTGTTCTGCTCTGCACGTGTCTAGACGGTAACCTCTGATTTCTGAGACTCTCATGAGATTTGTATTTGTTGTTCACGCTTCAAAATCTTCTTGTTTCACTGAGTTTGAATCTGAAGTCATAAACTACATTTTAAAGAGCGACAAACTGTCAAAGCCTTTCGGAAGTCAGACGAGTGACTGGAAATGGGCTCATTGTGATGGCCATGCGTTCAAACCATGTCGTCTTTTTATTTTTGGTGTTTCAGTCCCAGTTTGGTCAGCTTCAGTCAAAGGTCACGGGACACGAGCAGCAGGTTTGTGGTTGAATGAAATCTCTCAGATCTCAGGTTAAATCTCGGCCGTCTGATGGCCGGCCTACGTAATCGTCCGCTGCAGCGTGTCGACTCAGCGCTTCACGGCGGCGTTATCTTCACACCCGCCACACCCGGAACACGTTACCCACATCCAGTGAAAAGGACGACTGGACGCCTGATTTGGTGTGAATACAGCCGGAGAGTATCAGTCACATTCCAGTTGTACATTGAACACTGGTGTGAGCACAGACTTATGTAGAATATAATGATATGATATTTATCTGCTGATTATCAGAAACTCTGATTCTGATCAGGACGTTGCTTTCTGCAGGAGAATTTCACAGACGAGTGATGATCTTATTCAACGTGTCATATGAGCCTGATGTGACCTTTGAACTAACAAGTCAGCAGGTAAATATGTGTGTGTGTGAACAGGAAGTCGTGTGTCCGTCTGTGGCATCAGTTATGCTCTAAGTAAACGCTGTGATGTACTTTCACTTCTGTCGAGGTCGTCGACATTCCCGGAATGACTTTATGATTTACAGACAGCACAACGTGTCGTCAGGTTATCTCAGCACATTAATATTTGTTTGATCTGGAGCCGGAAGTGACCATATTTGGATGTGAGCGTGGAGCTGGTGGGTAACGTACTGCGACTTGTTTTCGTGCACAAACGTTAATATTCAAGCGAAAACAATGAATCAAGAAACTGAGACCGGAAACTCACGAGGAAACTGTTTACTGCGGTCAGAAATCAGCTGAGAAGTCTGCTCATCTCTCCATAAGACTCTATATGATCAGACCTTATTGTTGCAACCAGTGGAGCTACCCCCTGCTGGACGTTAGAAAGAATGCAGGTTTGCAGACTGTCTAAAACCTGCACGTAGTCTCTGTGACCTCCCCCACAGACTGATGGCGCCTGGTTTATTTCTACTATGTTTATTTCTTCCACAGCAGACAAATAAAAGTCGGCATTAGTCATCGTGCTGACTTCCAGTTAACGAGCAGACAGACGTGATTTATTTTGACTGTGTCAGAGTTGATGATTAATGTCAGACTGGACTGACTTCCACTGAATGTTTCATTGTGTCAGACTCCTCCAACTCATTCATCAGGTTCAACTGATGGAGGTATGTTTCCATTAAGGACAGACAAACAGGAAAGAGCCGTAACAACAGAAGCATGTTATTATTATTACATAATTTAATAACATATAATACATTAAATAAGTCTCATGTAAACATGTACTGACTCTGTACAACACTCTGAATGTTTCTTGATGACATCTTTGGATTTTCTTCAGGAAGTCCGACAGCGTGCGGAAAACACAAACAGGTTTCTTCTGCAGCGTCTGTTAGTTTATCTCCTCTCATCCGTCAACATTCCTGCTGATAATTATTGTCGTCATACGTTCACGTGCAGTCACGTACACGTCGCGTGCTGCAGTCTAACTGATGGAAGGACTCCGTGTTCTCACGTTATCAGCATTGAGCAGCGACGTGGCCGAGAGCCCCGCGGCCCCGCCGTCGCCTTTCCCCGGCTCCGCGAACGGGAACACTTCTCTGGTCAGTCGTGTCAGGAGACACGGCATCTCTTTCTTCCCGCCCAGCAGCCGACCTTTGGCCTGGAAGGTGTAGGCCACTCTGTGGGAGAGGCGGGTCATCAGGCGAGTCAGCTCCAGGTTACGATTGGCGTCCTCCTTTAATAAAGTGCAGAAAGTCTGGAGGAAGACTGATCCGAGGGGGTGCATGAACGCTCCGTAACCTGAGGAGAGGACGGAGGGGAGAGGACTGAACCACAGAGGAAGATGGAGTGCACAATAACACTGATCACAGCGACACACATGAAGATACTTTTCACTGAAGGACTTCATCTTTTTAATCATCCATCTTTACATCTTTATTCAGATCAGAAGAACGTGTTTCAAACGTTTAATCAACGTTAACCACCAGATTTAGTTTGTAGGTACAACGTGATGTCACAGTGCACCAACGTGATGTCACAGTGCACCAACGTGATGTCACAGCGTACCAACGTGATGTCACAGCAAACCAGCGCTTCATTGTGTTTCATCTAACGACGTCACAGATGACGTCACATTTTCTGAGTTTTGGACGTGCTGGAAAGTCGTCACGGTAACGCTAACAAACACGTGGATGCAGGACTGCTGTTTACCTGGCGCTGTGGCGTACATCACAGCTGTATCTACAGGAACAGAGTGATGCGGTGAAAAGCTGCACTCTCTGCTATCATCAGCTGAATCCACCTCCACGCCGTCATCCAGACCGTCTCCACGACACGCCTGCAGAGAGCGCAAACACACAGAGTGTCATCAGTGACACAGATCCTGAAGGAGAGTCATGGTTCATACATAGAAGAGGACGAACAGACGGATGTGGAGTGAGACAGGAGAGTCCAAAGTGTGTGAAGCAGCTCGGCTCTGCACGACTCAGAGTCAGATAAACATGTGAAGGACATGTTGATGATCAGTGTCAGTGTTTCGGTGTGTGCGTGTCACATTAAAGACTGCCGACCTGTATGAGGAACACTTTGGCCTTTCCCTCCATGGACTCGTTGTCAAAATACTTGAAGATCTGTGACAGTTGGACAGGTTTCCCATCAGCCCCGAACACGCAGCCCTCCTCGCCGTGAGACGACAAGACGGCCAGAAAACAATCCTTCACCGGCCGCCGGCTCTCTGCAACACACACACACACAACAACACACAACAACACACTCAGTCAGTGTTTATTAGTCACATGCTAACTGAACTGACTCAGCCCCGGCCCCTGATGTCCAGGGAGTCGTGTTCTCTTTAATATTCAGGACTCTGAATAAACTTTGTCAGCTCATAACCTGACGAGCATTTCTGATCTTTCATTATAACTGAAGGAGCAGAAACACTAAATAAAGTAAAGCATGTGTGTGTGTGTGTGTGTGTGTGTGTGTGTGTGTGTGTGTGTGTGTGTGTGTGTGTGTGTGTGTGTGTGTGTGTGTGTGTGTGTGTGTGTGTGTGTGTTACCTTTCTCAAACAGCTCATAGATTTCGTCCCCGCTGAGGTCGGAGTGGATGTCCACCTTGAAGCCCAGTTTGCTGAGGGTCTTGTGGAGACTCTTGGTGTCCTTGTTGGCTCCAGGCCTCCTCTCCAGCCTCACCCCGGGGTCAAACTCACCCACAGACACCAACACTGCCCTGTTACACTTTCCCCTGTGATCCCTCAGTCCTCTCCACTGCAGCATCGCCCTTCTTCTTCTTCTTCTTCTTCTGCTGTCCGTTATGTCTCTAACAGACTCTGTGTCTACACTCCACTGCAAACTATTTAACTTGTAGACGTACCTCCACTCACACCTGTCTGACCATATATGGAGTTTCCACTTCAGGCTGTCACAGGTAGGATCACATGATCACAGAGTTACGTAACATTGTCTTTCAGCTTCTTCCCTGTGCTGGGAAATCACACTGTGCAACCTCTCTGCACGTCTTTACAGGTGAGTTTTACAGGTGAGTCAACGCTCGACTGCACACCATAAAAACTGTTTTAACACAAACACGACACAGTCTTTCCCCGAGCCGCCTCAGACGAGCAGTAAAGTCCAGGACGAACACGACCTGAGCACAAAGTCCAGCCACTAATTATCATACAACCTTTATTCAAACAGGTAATCTCTTTTAAATATATCCAGTCGCATTTCTTTCATCTCTGTGCAGAAAACTAAAGTAAAGTTTCTTTGGAAAGTTTCTCTGATTGTTTCTGATGTGAAGTGAAATAAATGTGACAGGATCAGACTGAACACAAACTGTATTCACTGTGTTGAGTCCAAGTCACTTTGAAACATGTTTAATGTTCAAGTTCTCATTCATAAAAACATAAAAATAAAAGTTTTATTATGAAATGACCTTTAGAGAACAGCTGACCTTCAGAGAACAGCTGACCTTTAGAGAACAGCTGACCTTTAGAGAACAGCAGTTATCCTGAAATAAACAGAAGAAGAAGAAGAAGAAGAAGAAGAAGAAGAGTGACTAATCAGGTCTCACAGCTTACAGGAACAACAACAACAGTCATCGGTAAGTTTCCATGAGCTGTCAATCAAAGCTGTCAGAGTATGACAGACGCTGACTGACATCCTGTGTTTGTACTTCATGTACCAGAAGAACAATGTAAACATACAAAGTCCTGCAAGTATTATCAGTTAAATGTACTTCAAGTATCAGAAGTGTTTGTATGTTTTTATTGTTACTGATGCGTTCATGTGTGATCAGAGTTTTACTGTTTGAGTCTGTGAAGTAACTGATCATAAACGTGGTGAAGTAAAAGTCAAACAGAGTATGAAGTAACTAAATACTGTAAATACTGCAGTAACATATTCCATCATTTGATAACAACATGTATTATACACATATTAAAAATACAAAATAAATGAACACAGCGAGAGAAAAATGAAGTCAACTTTATTGTCAATGCTGCCACGGGCCTTGCACTGCGCTCCATCGCACCATGTCATTACACTTCAGTGTAAAACATGTGTTATCCTTGTCCATACACAGATATTTATATATACATATACATATATATATATATATATATATTTATATATATTTACATTTTAGTACATAGTTTTTGTTCTTGTTCATGTTTATGTCTGTTTGTCTGTATGTTTGATGTCTGTACCAAGAGAGCAAAGTGTAACCGGAAGTCAGACTCCTGACGAATTCAAGTGATTCTGCACTGTTACTTTAGTTACTTTAGTTACTTTAGTTACTCTTCACAAACTTTTCATCCATCAGCTGGTTTTATATCAACAACCCTCCACCGGTCGCAGCCATGTGACGTCGCCACCCCGGCATGCCCTGACGTCATCCTCACGCGCCTCCAGTCTGCAGACAGCTGCTGTGTTTGTAGTTTTTTAAACGTTGTTTGAAGGTTCGTTCGGAGTGCTGTGACATGACTGCAGGTACTGTGTGTACTTGTACTCCGTGTGTTTGAAGTACTAACGGTACCGTGACGTTCTAAACACGGCGGGCCGACCGGACCGACCCGAACACACACGTGGTACCGATCAGTGTGAAAAATGTCCCGACACGGCGGGAGGAACGGAGTACCGGACAGGTGAGCAGAAACGTTCAGCTAACGTTCAGCTAACGTTCAGCTAACGTTGTTTGTAGCAAACTTTCAGCTTCATTTAGAGTCAGTGTTCATCTTTACAGACATGTAGGAGTGTCAGTAAACGTCTCACTGTGTTCTGGATCAGAACCGGATCATCAGTGATCAGCTGACCCGACCAGGTTTTAGACAGTCTGTGAGGACGTCACAGAGACTACGTCCAGGTTTTAGACAGTCTGTGAGGGACGTCACAGAGACTACGTCCAGGTTTTAGACAGTCTGCGGGGACGTCTCAGAGACTACGTCCGGGTTTTAGACAGTCTGCGGGGACGTCTCAGAGACTACGTCCGGGTTTTAGACAGTCTGACGGGACTACGTCCGGGTTGTAGACAGTCTGCGGGGACGTCTCGGAGACTCGTCCGGGTTTTAGCAGTCTGCGGGCGTCTCAGAGACTACGTCCGGGTTTTAGACAGTCTGCGGGGACGTCTCAAGACTACTCGTTTTAGACAGTCTGCGGGGACGTCACAGAGACTACGTCCGGGTTTTAGACAGTCTGCGGGGACGTCACAGAGACTACGTCCAGGTTTTAGACAGTCTGCGGGGACGTCTCAGAGACTACGTCCAGGTTTTAGACAGTCTGCGGGGACGTCTCAGAGACTACGTCCAGGTTTTAGATAGTCTGTGGGGACGTCTCGGAGACTACGTCCAGGTTTTAGACAGTCTGAGGGGACGTCTCAGAGACTACGTCCAGGTTTTAGACAGTCTGCGGGGACGTCTCGGAGACTACGTCCAGGTTTTAGACAGTCTGTGATGTGTCTGTCTCCTCACAGGTGGCTGGATTACAGAGCTGTGGGGAAAAGACTTCCTGGGACTCGGTTCGTTGCCTTCAAAGTGCCGCTCAAACAGGTGTGCAGGTGTGATCACGTGATTTGAAGCGACGTGTTTTTAACGTGACGTGGCTGCTGACGAGACTCTGTGTGTGTTTTCAGTCTTTGAACCGTCAGCTGTCGCGCTCGGACGTCTTCGGTCCGTGGGAGCTGCTGGACGCTCTGAACAAAGAGAAGCAAGAGCTCGGTCTGATCATCGATCTGACCTTCACCTCACGCTACTACAAAGTCCAGGTGAGCCAACAAACACGCAAACACACACACACACACACACACACGTTTTCATGTTTGTCTTTGTCACTGACTGAGTGTGTGTGTGTGTGTGTGTGTGTGTGTGTGTGTGTGTGTTCAGGACGTACCGGAGTCGCTGCTGTTCGTGAAGATCTTCACGGCCGGTCACGAGGTTCCCAGTGACGACACCATCCTGAGCTTCAAACGCGCCGTGCGGCGGTTTCTACGAGACAACGGCGACAACGGTGACAAATAATTTAGTTTGTCGACCCGTAAACGTAACGAGTTTGTCTCTGCAGACGGGACTCGTCGTGGATTTCCATTCTTCAGTCCTGTCAGTGTGTCCATCATACGTGTGTTTAAAGGATGTTCATTGGTTACCTGTTCACGTCTCGTCCACAGATAAGCTGATCGGCGTTCACTGCACTCACGGTCTGAACCGCACCGGCTACCTGATCTGCAGGTGTGTGTGTGTCGCGTGAACCTCACAGTTTGAACAGTAGGTGTGTGGACAGTGTTTGAACAGGTGTGTCCTCCTGCAGGTATCTGATAGACGTGGACGGGATGGATCCTAAAGAGGCCGTCGAGTGTGAGTACTGAAGTTACTTCAGCCTCTCGTTTGGACGTGTCGGCTTCGTTTGTGGATGGAAGTGAAGACTCTGTAAATCTTCTTTTGTTCTCAGTGTTCAACTCGTCGCGGGGACATGCCATCGAGCGAGAGAACTACCTGGATGACCTGCAGCGTGGGCCAAAGAGGAGGTGATGCAGTGTTTCTATGGTTACCTGGTACATCAGAGGTGAAAGGGACCGGACCTTCACCAGAACCTGCACTCCTTCTCTGAGTCATCAAATCTGAACACAAACACACGATGTTCATATTGTTAGATTCAGTGTGACGTGCATCATCATATCAGATGTCAGTCAGGAATAAACGTCCATAAATTAGCTACGAAATCATCGGAGTAAAGGTGCAGAACTCTTCACGTTCACAGTAAAACAGTGAGAGTCGTCTGAACATCCATGAGCCTGAAGTTTGATTGGACCGCCTGTGACGTCTGTTTCTTTATAAACAGTAACGACGGGATGGAGGACTCCGAGCAGGAGCCAATGAGAGGTCACGCTGCACGTCGTCCGTCAGACTCCGACAGACGGGAGGAGAGACGACCTCACTACAATGACTCCAGGCACCACAGGTAAGGAGGAGGAGCAAAGATATGACCCCTTTAACTTCCTGTGACATCCATCTCCAAATGCATCAACACGAGGTGTGAGGGCCACCTGACGTTTGTTTGGTTCCACTAATGATGAAGAAACTAACCGGAGAAGGCGTTCCTGTTTCATGGTCCCCTCAGGGTGAACCGTAAGAACTCTGGTGATCCTCTGACTTTTCATTTAGTCCCATTATCAGCCCGCCAATATTTATGCTAAGCTAAGCCGTTGTTGTGTGAGAGCACTCTTACATCAGGTGTTGGACTGGGTCGCCCCTTGTCTTGATCCTGGTCGTGATCTTCCACAGCCCAGGTGAGGAGATGGTCCAGTTTTGGGAACCTCAGTGTTGCGTCTCTACTTCTTTGCAGATGATGTGATTTAGTGCCCTGCACGGGCCTGTTATCTGGGCCCGAGCCCGGCCCTGGCCCGAGGGGGTGGAGCGCCAGCCCGGCCCGGTCCGACAGGTTTTCAGAATTCTCAGGCCCGAACCCGTATCAAGCCCGACTTTTTTTTGTTAACCTCCCATAACAATGTTTTAGCGTGATAGAACGCTATATTCATTGAGTGCGATCGTAAATTGAATCTGTCGCTCTGAAAATGGGATAACGCTCTGCAGTTAGAAAAAAACAGCATTCTATTTTTCTGTGAATAAACGAACGGTTTCTGACAGATCAAAGTGGACATAAAAGAGCAGGTTAAAATAGGGGCTCATGTTTCGATCAGCAGCTTGAGAACTCGTTGATATAGGCGCAGTTATAGACCACAAACCTTAACTGAGCACTTTTAATGGCATAATGGCACTTTTGTCAAGTGTTTGAAGCGTTTTTGGTATTGTTTAAATGATTATTTCGTTTGAAATGAGCGCACAGCAAGTTGACCTGAGCAATTATAATAGGCCTATAATAAACACTAATATCCAAACATAAGGTAGGCTACAAAAACAAAAACAAAACGCTTAAACCTTATTACAGTGTTTATTAGTAGGCTAAACGTGGCAAAAGCCTCTCAAAAATATTTTTCTTCTTAATAAAGACAACAACTCTTGCCTGGGCGTAGTAGGCCTACAACTCGAAAAACAAGTCTTCACCTGAACATGGCGATACAATTATAAGAACAACTATAGCCTATAAGAACAGCCTATTCGTCCAATTTAACAACAGTGAGCCGCTTAACATGGCAAAAGTCCTCCGTTCTTTGAACACCACAAGAGGAACAGTCTATTTGGCATCATGCAGAAAAAGAACAGCATCCACCGTTTCAGGGGCAAGTCCAGTCCTCCTTTCCTCTATCACTCTTCCAGCTGCGCTAAAAGCACGCTCGCTGCTGCTACTGCTGGCCGGGACACTGAAGACCACGCGGGCCAGACGTGCCAGTAACGGCAATGTGGTCTCGTGTTGCTTCCACCAGCTCAGTAGATCCCTTCCATCACCTTCCATGGTGGGGCTGAGGCTGAGGTAGAGCTGGATTTCATCAGTATCCTCGTTCTCCTCTCTGACATTTTCCCACGCGTCCTCAAACTCTGCCAGTGCTCTCCTCTTTGGTGCGGGACCAGCAGCTGCCACTGCGCCCGACCCTGCGTAAATCATAACACAATTAGGCTATTTATAAGGCCAAGGCCTATAGCTACAGGGAAAGTAGTTTGGTGGTTACGCCGGTGCGTAAAGTAAAAAGACAAATAGGCCAAATGTAATAGGCAATAATAGGCTAATAAAACAAAAATACCTGATTGTGTAGACTGCTCCTGCCAACGCGCATCCTCTCCCTCCCTGAAGCGGTTTATCTGGATTCTCACCTGTTGCTGGATGTCAGTCCTCTCAGCGAGAGTAAACATTCGTAGTTGGTTGAACTTTGGCCATAAAAAGATGGCAATTTTATGAAGTGGCTGGATTTCGATTTTTTTCATTAACCAGTCAAGGTGTCGTTGGTGGATGACAGCCTGGGAAGGAGTATCATTCACGTCTGGTTGGCAGTGGCTTTTCAGTTTGTTGGCCCAGAGAACGACAAGGTGCAGTGTTGGGTATTTGTCCCTTTCTAGCTCCTTTTGCGCGTCGCTAAATGGGCGCAGAAATTCCACCAGGAAAGCTAGAACATCTGGGGAGACATCGCGCAATCGTGCGCTCTCACCACGGCTCTGAAGAAGCTCCTGCAGCTCTGCATGAACTGACTGAATTGACTCCAGTGTGAGGAAGACTGTGCTATACCTGGTCTCTGCCATTTGTTTGACAGTTCTTGGCAGCTGACTGACCAGGCCTGACTGTTTTAGGTAGCGGACTAAAGCCTTGGCCGCCAACAGGGTCTCTGCTACTTCTGGGACTACTTCAGCCAGCTCATCTGATGCATGTCGGAGGACTGTGTTATACAGGTGATCTTGACAAGCCAGGTGCCTGTATGGACGGAGAGCGGCCAACACGTTTGCGCCCTGGTCGGTTACCCAGACAACATTGTTCATAACTGATGCATCAAAGCCGAGGACTGTGACTAACTGCTGTTGAAGCTCTTCGGATATTATCTCCTGTTTTAGCATGGTTTGGGAAGCATGTTGTGGTGAGTAGCTTGCTCTTGAGTTCAAATGTTGGTGTTACATAGTGACATGTGATAGCCATGTAGCTCATCTTACGGAAATCATCCGTCCACATATCTGTAGTCATGCCAATATTTATGAGTGACATCACCTCCTTTATCTCCTCAACTGTCCCTCCTCTCCTTTCACTCGCCATAATTTTGCACCTTCGGGAGATTGTAGTGGGGTGGGGGAGAACTTCATTGGCTGAAATGCGGCCATATGTTGCACCGACATTTATTAATTCTTGTGCTAACTCTCTGAAACCGACTCCCGCAATCGTTTCAAATGGCCGAATGTCCATGCAACAGAAGTTCACACATTTTCTTGTGACCTCTGACTTCACCCTTTCTGGTGGTGGTTTTGCGAAACTGTAATAATTGCCCACACTCAGTTGTTTGTGACCGCTGCTGGATCCGCCACATGACCGTTCAAAATGTCTCTGGAGATGTGATGAGCCTGTTTTTTTGCTGTCATATGACAGAACAGCTTTGCATACAACACACTGAACAAACCCGGTTGGCTCATCTTGAAGGGTTGTAATAAGATGAAACTTAGTTCAGAACGGAGCTTTTCCCTTGGTGTTGTTCACTCTCTTCAATTCGCCATTTTCAATCTTTTTCTTTATGTCGTTCTCCATGTTTGTGGTGGGAGTCGGGAAGTCGCGCGAATCGGATGTGTAGGCTAAGTGAGGTAGGCTTACAGAAGGGAGGTGCTGGTGCGGGCAGAGCAGCTGCTGCTGCGTTCAAGTGTTTCCATTTAAACACAACACAGTTCTTTAATTAGCAGGTTTAAAAAAAAATTAATTCAGTTGAAAAATAAAAGTGCCCCAGCCCGGCCCGTGTCCGAGGTAATTATGCGGTCGTCGGCCCGAAGCCCGGCCCTCGGGCTGTCGGGCCCCTCGGGCCTAGGGCTCCAGTGCAGGGCTCTAATGTGATTCTGTTGGCTTCATCAGAGCGAGAGACTACAGGGACGTCACGGAGACTACGTCCAGGTTTGAGACAGTCTGTGGGGACGTCACGGAGACTACGTCCAGGTTTTAGACAGTCTGTGGGGACGTCATAGAGACTACGTCCAGGTTTGAGACAGTCTGTGGGGACGTCACGGAGACTACGTCCAGGTTTGAGACAGTCTGTGGGGACGTCATAGAGACTACGTTCAGGTTTGAGACAGTCTGCGGGGACGTCACGGAGACTACGTCCAGGTTTTAGACAGTCTGCGGGGATGTCACGGAGACTACGTCCAGGTTTTAGACAGTCTGCGGGGATGTCACGGAGACTACGTCCAGGTTTTAGACAGTCTGCGGGGACGTCACGGAGACTACGTCCTAACTGTTAGCGTGTTCTGTCTAAGTTGTTCTAACGTTCTCGGTTGGTTCTGTTTCAGATATTCTCCACCAAGAAGAACGAGTCACCGCTCGCATCACCACGGCCTCCTTCCCAGTCCTCCATTACAACATCTTCCACCTTTCTGTCCACCAATGAGAGCCCCTCTCCACCACGACCACAACCCGTACAGATGGACCCCACCTCATGCTGATGCCCATTGGAGGAGACCCTCCCACTCAGAGGAGAGCAGGTCCAGATATCCTCCAGCAGAGCGGGACTGGAGTCCATCCTCCCGCCGGTATGAGGACAGGAGGAGAGCTCCACCGCCTCCTCCTCCTCCTCTCCCACGCTACTCCGTACGCTGGACCAACGAGTCCAACGGCATGCGTGACGGACATGACGAGGAGTGGGCCGGCCGCCCAATGAGATCTCACCACAGATATACCCACAGAGTCGACACATACGACAACTACTAGCCCAACAGAACCGGGACCTGTAATATTAAAGAAGACATAAGATCAAATTCTGCATTTATTTGAGTTCACACTGAACATGTTCTGTTCTGATCAATCTGTTTAAAGAAGTCATGAGACAACATTCATGTTCGCAGAGTGTGATTCGAGAGTATCGGCGTGTTTTACGGATCCGGAATGTGTTCAATTATTCAAAGTATTTGGATCGGGCCTTGGTATCTACAGATAAAATATTTGTAATCAACAGCTAAATTACTGACTAGTCCAACAGCAGTCAGCCCAGCTCGGCGTCTGTCTTTCAGCCTTTTATTTCACCAAGCTCTCACCAACCACTAAAAGTCAGTCCCAGATTTACTCTTGTCCGGCGGCTTCTTGCTCGCTCACTCTCTCCTTTTCTCTTCTTAGCTTCCTCCGTCAACGTCCTCTTCACTCTCTTCTCCTCTGCCATTATGTCCATAGAGGCTGCTGACTGCTGGGCCTGTAAACCTCCTCCTCTTCTTCTTCTTCTTCTTCTTCTTCTTCTTCTTCTTCTTCTTCTTCCCGGTGGTCCAGAACACCCCCCGGTGATCTGAGCTCGCAGTCCGGGCAGCCCGGCTAACAAACTGAACTAACATTAGCTAACAGCAGCTAACAAACTGAGCTAACATTAGCTAACAGCAGCTAACAAACTGAGCTAACATTAGCTAACAGCAGCTACAGTTGGCAGCAGTTTACTTCACTGTCCATCATAAACTCTGTAAATCACAGAGAGTTGAGGCGGAGCAGCCGGAGGACATCAGAGGGAAAACCAGAAAACATTTTCTCCATAAAATATGATCCAGTTTCACCAAAATCAGTGAAATAGTTGGTGGTGTGTGACTTAGTGCCGTAAAGCGTTACGTACTTCTCACCTGATCACAGGTCAGTGTGGATCAACAGGACGTAACAGACGGTAGATTATTAAAGTTTAATAAAGTTTCATGATGTTGGTTTAATAAAAGTTTCATTCGTTCATCTTAAAGTCTCAACGTGCCTTCAAACTGACCTCGAGTCAGTCGAATGTTGATTCGACGCTCTGCCTGTTTTTATTTTGTTTTTCTTAAACTTTTATAATTTATTTTTCTTCTAGCTTCAGATCTTATTTCCTTCTCTGCAGACAGTTAGTCTAATTATTGATTGATGTGTTGATTATTGATGAGTTGCTTGTTCTAGAAGAAGTTTACAGGTGAAACCTTCGACACAGTTTAATCTTTACAGCTCTACAGACTCAAACCAGTCTCATCTCTGACTCTGTCCATCGAACAAACTAAACATTTAAAGTCGTCACTTAATTAACTTAACAGCCTGAAATGAAGTGATTAATTTTAAAACTAATTGGCAGACTTCTACCCACACCTCTGAACTCAACGAACCGGTGGCACATTGAGAAAGGACGTGATCCCTCACCGGCTTCCCACCCACAGCGTTCACTGGACTGGACTGACCTTTGTTTGTGTCGTCATGCTGCTGGTGTGCCTGTCAGACTGGTTTTAATGGTTTTAATGGTTTTAATGGTTTTAATGGTTTTGTGTTTACATTTTGTACCACGTGGACTTCAGGTCTGGTGTGACCGACATTCACGACGACTCTGCAGAGAGATTAAAGCGAGATTTAAAAGAAATCATCTCTGATGTCTGATTTATTGACAGAATATAATCAGCTGAAAATAAGAATAATGTTTTTGTTACATTAGAATGAGAGTCCACCATGTTTCTACAGTAGCCCAGAACGGACAAACCAAACACTAGGATTAGGAAAGTGAGGGTGAGGTGAGGGGGTTCAAACTTCAGCGTTAGGTGTCACTAAATCGTCCACACCACTCCTGGACGTAGTCTCTGTGACGTCCCCGCAGACTGTCTAAAACCTGGACGTAGTCTCCATGACTGTCTAAAACCTGGACGTAGTCTCCGTGACGTCCCTGCAGACTGTCTAAAACCTGGACGTAGTCTCCGTGACGTCCCCGCAGACCGTCTAAAACCTGGACGTAGTCTCCGTGACGTCCCCGCAGACCGTCTAAAACCTGGACGTAGTCTCCGTGACGTCCCCGCAGACCGTCTAAAACCTGGACGTAGTCTCCGTGACGTCCCCGCAGACTGTCTAAAACCTGGACGTAGTCTCCGTGACGTCCCCGCAGACTGTCTAAAACCTGGACGTAGTCTCCGTGACGTCCCCGCAGACTGTCTAAAACCTGGATGTAGTCTCTGTGACGTCCCCGCAGACTGTCTAAAACCTGGACGTAGTCTCCGTGACGTCCCCGCAGACTGTCTTAAACCTGGACGTAGTCTCTGTGACTGTCTAAAACCTGGACGTAATCTCTGAGACGTCCCCGCAGACTGTCTAAAACCTGGACGTAGTCTGTTTTGTGACACGGGATCCTCCAAATAACCAATCCTGCTTCAGACTTTAAGGACCGCCCCCTCAATTAACATACAGACACATGAATAATAATAATAATAAAAACAACAAAGAGGTTCACAAACCATGAAGCAGCTGAATGAAAGTTACTTTATTTCTTTATTCTCTCACAGAAACAGATGATTGTACCTGTGTGGTTATGACGTATAATGTCACGTTAAAATCAGAGGTGTGACGTCATCCTGCACGCTTTAAACGTGCAGATTGTCCCTCTGAGTTGTGTTCAGTGTCTGTCAGAGATTTTACAACCTCAGCATCCCTCATGATGCAGCTCCTGTCTGCGCATGCGCCGAGCTTCGAGTCACGACTCGGACGCTGCTGCGGGTGTGAACATGGCGATGAAGGCGCTCAGAGGGATGATGAACGGGGCCATGAGTGAGCTCTCCTCGGCCGTCAGCGGGAACAAACCGACGGCCGCCGCTCCTGCCGCCACCGCCGCCTCCCGGGAGCATGTGATGGCCGTGAAGCGGGACTATATCTCCCAGCCTCGCCTCAGTGAGTCCGGTGTGAGTGTGCGTGAGCGCAGGCAGGAGTCATGCAGCATGAAGACATGACTGTCTGTTATTTAAAGATTCACACAGCTGTGATGCTATTATATTTGAATGATATTCAATAACAATTCAATAAAGTCACGTGACTCCACCTGTTGTTTGGGGAGAAAGGTGAACAGCTGACAGGAATTCAAAAAATAATTAGAAATAAATTGAAATGAAAAATGTTCAGCTCCTCACATGGAAAATTATGTTGTTTTGATATTTAACTGAACAGACTAAAACCTGGACGTAGTCTCTGAGATGTCCCCGCAGACTGTCTAAAACCTGGACGTAGTCTCTGAGATGTCCCCGCAGACTGTCTAAAACCTGGACGTAGTCTCCGTGACGTCCCCGCAGACTGTCTAAAACCTGGACGTAGTCTCCGTGACGTCCCCGCAGACTGTCTAAAACCTGGACGTAGTCTCCGTGACGTCCCCGCAGACTGTCTAAAACCTGGACGTAGTCTCCGTGACGTCCCCGCAGACTGTCTAAAACTGGTTCTGTTGGATGATGAGGATGATTCATCTTCATAAATCAGTCGTTCGGTTCATGAATCAGCTCTCACTTCATTGGTTCACTCATGTCACGTCTGTTCCTGTCTTTGAGCGGTGACTTCCTGTTTTCTGCGTCCTCAGCCTACAAAACAGTGTCCGGAGTCAACGGTCCGCTGGTGATTCTGGATCAGGTGAAGGTAAGAACAGATCTTTTATCACGTGATCGGGGCACCTGATGCAAACACCTGATCCTGGTTCCTGATGCTTGTGTTCAGTTTCCCAGGTATGCAGAGATCGTCCATCTCACGCTGCCCGATGGTACCAAGAGGAGCGGCCAGGTGCTGGAGGTCACCGGCTCCAAAGCTGTGGTCCAGGTACTCAAAGTCAACAACTAATGGATGGATTAACATGAAAACTGCTCCAAATAACTGACCGGAAACTCTGAATTAAGAAATATGAGCTGCTGGTTTCCTGTAATATTTAGAAAGACAATAACTACCGAGTGATTTACAGACTTTATGAGGTAAAGATTGATAAGTAGTGAAGCGCTAACTGTGGTTAGCTCGGTCAGCCGTGTAGCTAACTGAACTGACTCAGCCCGGGATGCCAGGAGCCAAACCCGGCAAGAAAACCACCTCGGTAGGCTGCTGTATTCACTGTTAGACTGTCTCACTCTGCCCCCTGCAGGTGTTTGAAGGGACTTCAGGTATCGATGCCAAGAAGACCAGCTGCGAGTTCACAGGAGACATCTTACGGACGCCGGTCTCTGAGGACATGCTGGGTACGACACAAAACACAAAACACGTCACGTTCACCTTTATCAGCGACAGTTATGACAACACAAAACTGAATGTGTGTGTGTTTATGTGTGTGTGTTTGCAGGTCGTGTGTTTAACGGATCTGGTAAACCCATCGACAGAGGACCGGCCGTCCTGGCTGAGGACTTCTTGGACATCATGGGTACATTTGTTGAAACATGAAACAAAAAGTTTGACTTCATGGACACTTTAATGAAATGAGCTACAATAAACAAATGTTGTCAGCTGCTGAGGCGTGCAGCGCAGAGGTGTTAATGTTGCTGAACTTTAATAGATAATCATTGTTTTCATCGTGCAGGTCAGCCTATAAACCCTCAGTGTCGGATCTACCCCGAGGAGATGATCCAGACCGGCATATCCGCCATCGACGGCATGAACAGCATCGCCAGAGGGCAGAAAATACCCATCTTCTCTGCCGCAGGGCTGCCACATAATGAGGTGCACACACACACACACACACACACACACACACACACACACACATTAATACATGTAACACACACACACACACATTAATACATGTAACACACACACACACACACACACACACACACACATTAATACATGTAACACACACACACACACATTAATACATGTAACACACACACACACACACACACACGCGCACACACGAACAGTGTGTGGAAGGAAACTTGTTAATTTCCTGTCTGATATGTTCTGTGTGCTGAATCCTCAGGGCTGATTTCATTAATTAACTGAATCACTTCTCTTTAATTTGCTGGATTTAATTAACATGAAAAGCTTTTTTCAGATTCTTTACTGTCAGTGAAAGTGCTCATACCGCTCTGTAAACGTGCACGTGTTAAAACAGAAGCAGGATTTCACTGTTGGAGTTGTTTCATTCAGAAGAAAGTGAATGTCCTCGTCTCTCTTCAGATCGCGGCTCAGATCTGTCGACAGGCCGGTTTGGTGAGGAAGTCCAAGGACGTGATGGACTACAGCGAGGACAACTTCGCCATCGTGTTTGCAGCCATGGGGGTGAGAACTTTAGACTGTCATCGACAGACAGATTCTGGAGCTCAAAGAGAAACTTGACAACCTGTTTTAGCTTGAATACGTCACAAACCCAAAACTTCCTACATGTTTCAGCAAACAGACAGACACAGACAATATCTGTAATAAGTCCTAACAGCGTTCTGCCTCCTGTTTCACAGAGACTTTAAAACTGGTTTTCTGTTCTTCCTTCAGGTGAACATGGAGACAGCGAGGTTCTTCAAGTCTGACTTTGAGGAGAACGGCTCCATGGACAACGTCTGTTTGTTCCTCAACCTGGCCAACGACCCGACGTACGTCCGACCTTAAATCCATTAAAGTCATTAAAGTTGGCATGTTTAATTGTTTAATTAAAACGTACACTGTGCTTCTGTGGTGTTCACGTCAGAAGATATTAAGCATGACATCCTGTAAAAACAGGAGGAATATGACAGAAAGACGTTAAACTTCTTCTTTATTGCAGCATCGAGCGAATCATCACGCCTCGTTTAGCTCTGACATCAGCAGAGTATCTGGCCTATCAGTGTGAGAAGCACGTCCTCGTCATCCTCACTGACATGAGCTCCTACGCAGAGGCTCTGCGAGAGGTCAGCCACGGTTCCACTGCATTTATTCTGAAATGACGACAGGAAATTGGAAATAAATTGTGGCGTTTACTGACCTTACCGTGTGCCACTCAGGTATCTGCAGCCAGAGAGGAGGTGCCGGGCCGGCGAGGTTTCCCTGGTTACATGTACACCGATTTGGCCACCATCTACGAGAGAGCCGGCCGAGTCGAAGGACGTAACGGCTCCATCACACAGATCCCCATCCTCACCATGCCCAATGACGGTACGCACACACTTAACCACGAGCTCGTTATGTTAATGAGTGATGATGAGCAGTGATGATGTCACTGTGTTCTCGTGTCTCTCAGATATCACTCATCCGATTCCCGACCTGACTGGTTACATCACCGAGGGACAGATCTACGTGGACAGACAACTTCACAACAGACAGGTGATGACGAGCGTCGTCTGACGAGCGGACCTGACTTAGGACTTGTCCTTCTTGACTAAAGCTGTCTTTGGACTTGCTAGTCTTGACTTTGAACCTGTTGGTCTTGACTTGGTACTTGCTTCGGGACTTGTTGATCCCATCAGAAACTGTTTTGTTTTCTCGTGATGGTCCATTTAATGTTTACATGAATTCATCAACTAATGAATTTAAACTGAAATAACGAGAGTCTCATCGAGACCTTTTAATTTATCTGACACCAAAACACTCTGCAGTGACACTGAACAAACCTTGAACCTTCTTATTGATGACTGATCACTGATCATCTCGTCTTCTTGGTTCAGATTTATCCTCCCATCAACGTGCTGCCGTCTCTCTCTCGTCTGATGAAATCCGCCATCGGCGAGGGAATGACCCGCAGAGACCACTCCGATGTCTCCAACCAGCTCGTGAGTTCACGCACACACTTCCTGTTTCACACTGCACATGCTCGCCTTCATCATCGCACTCTGAAATGTGTGTGTGTGTGTGTGTGTGTGTGTGTGTGTGTGTGTGTGTGTGTGTGTGTGTAGTATGCGTGTTACGCCATAGGGAAGGACGTCCAGGCCATGAAGGCGGTGGTGGGGGAGGAGGCTCTGACAGCTGATGACCTGCTCTATCTGGAGTTCCTGACCAAGTTCGAGAAAAACTTCATCTCCCAAGGTGCAGTGGGGCACAGCAGACCACTCAGTTATAGTTGTTGCTTGACCTGAAGATTGATCCAGATGAAAATAAGGAAACAATAAACCACAAGCGTTAAGGCAGAAACACCAGTGTTATGTAACAAAGTACATTTACATAAGTACTTAAGTTACATTTGCGGTACTTGTACTTGTAAATCTTATTTCACTACATTTATCTGACAACTTTAGTTTCTTTATGAAGAAGACAACATGAATATACAGCTATGAGAACACTATCACAGAGAATAGTTCTAAGTATTTCAAAGGTCAGAGATCTTCACACACACAAAGCTGTTCAGAGTCAGTAATACTCGAGTATTAAAGGTAACACACCTGGCGTTACCTTGGGTTTGGGCTTCCTACTTCATTATCACCCGAAGTACGGTTGTTACCCTGATGAGGGAGTCCTCTCATGAGGATCAGGCCTTTATCCTGGCCTTGAAAGTCAAAGAACTCTGCACAGGAAGTCGTATGCACAACAGCTGATTTACTGACGTTCATGATGTGTTTGTGTGTCCAGGTGCCTACGAGAACAGGAGTGTGTTTGAGACTCTGGACATCGGATGGCAGCTCATGAGGATCTTCCCCAAAGAGATGCTGAAGAGGATCCCTCAGAGCACCTTGGCTGAGTTTTACCCACGAGAAGCCAAACATTAAGCAAACACACTCATCTGTTTCTCCACCAGCCGCTTCCATCAGTTCCAGTGAACTCTCACTGCTGCTTACATACAGTAAAGTGTTGTTGTGCCGTCACGTGTGACGTGATGCTGTGAACCGTCGTGGTGACACTCGTGATATTCATGTGGCCTTTGACAACACACGCCATTCCTGCTTCAACAGCCAGAAACTCAATACACAGACGTGTTTACAGTGTGAATGTGAAGAGAGTACAGGAAGGGAACAAAGAGTTTATGTGTGTGAGAGATGATGATGATGATGATGATGATGATGATGATGTTTTGATTATTGTGTCAACACGACACGACACAATGTCCAAAAACTGTTGGCCTTTACATGGTACCAGCGTTGGCACTTCTTGGTCTTGACTTGGTCTTGAGTACGACACAAAGTCCAAAAATAAAGAAATCAATCCACAAAACTTCACAAGCAGACCAAATGTGTAGTTTAACCTCTTCATAAGTCATATAACCCTCCCCCTAACCCTGCTGCCTATATGTTGGTTGGATCACGTGATAGCATAATGAGGCTATATCGTGCGATGTGCTGCAAACGCGAGGAGCTGCACATTGTTCACGGAGATTTTATTCCCAGGCATCTCGCTGGTTATGTCATGAATCATTCCACAACAGACTCATCTTGAGCGTCAACAGCAGCAACAACGCGTTTGGATGCTGCGCTGTCACATGACACGAGGCTTTCACCACTTTGTTTCACCTGCTGCTTTTGTTTGGATCTCCTGTCCTGTGGGCATGCCGTGTCTTTGGATGATTGGTGATTTCATTTGGTGTAACTTTAGCAATTTGTATTTATTAAGGCGCAACGTTAGCTCGACCATGTGCACGTCCTTAAAACAAACGAGTTAACTATCAGTGAGCTTTGGATGTTTTGGTCGGTGGATTCTGTTTCATTTAGTCGGAGCCATGCTAGCAGTTTGCCCCTGTTTCCATTCTCTATGCTAAGCTAAGCTAACCGGCTGCTGGCTCCAGCTTCATACTTAGATGTTCAGATTGTTCTCATGACAAGTAAATAAGCGTATTTTTTGTGTCTTACGGAGGAATGTTTTTATGATTGCGTGCTCGTTTGTGCAGAGAGGAAGAAGAAGACGGCGAGCGTCAACGCGTCTGCAAACGATGCAGATTACAAAATGTTTGTTTGAAATCAGTTTATCGGACGTTTTATGACTCAGCACGTTTGTTAGAAACACTGAATGTAAACAGAAACTTCACGGTACACCTTTAACGGCAGCGTGAACAGGTCGCACCTGTAACCACGCCCAGCAGTGATGTCACAGTGTCCTGGAGTACACCTGTGCATCACTGCAGCAAGGTGAGAGAAAAACAAGCTTTTCAGGGGATATTAAGTGACTCTTTAATTTTTTTTTCATCTTATCTCAAACCAAAAGTTCTTTTATCGGATATTATTCCTGTAGATATGAAGCAGCCTCTCTTCAGAGATCTGAAGTACTTTTTATGTCTCAACATACTGCAGCTAATAAAAATCTCACCTGAGTGAACTTCAAAAGTTTGATGACAGACGTTTGTGCTCATTAAAGTGTTTTATTTTGGCGGTCAGCGCCGGTCATTTCCTGTCCTTGTACATGCCGTATGATTGTGACACTTTGACAGACTGTCATGTAACTGCCATGAGCTACAGAAGAATGTGATGCTTTCTGCACTTTGATACACACTTTTCAAAGAAAACTGTCTGTAACGGGAGAACCAGAAGACTCAGTAATGTTCATGATGATGATGATGATGATGATGATGATGATGATGATGATGATGATGATGTGTTTGAGGAAGCTGTGCGGTCCCTTTAATGTTTGATGTCGTCGTGGTTTCTTTAGATTGAAGTAATGTTTCGTGTTTTCTGTCTGTTCTCTACTTTCAGCTTTAAATGTCTGCAGACTCGATGTTTGGGTTTGGACACCGTGCAGTGCGTGTTGACTGGATATATAATAATAATCAGCATGCATGAATTTATGTGTTCAGTGTTTCCTGTCGGTGCCTCAAATATGATGAAATAAAAGCTGCTGTCTCATCATTTCTGACCAGATTTTAAATGATGTCGATGCTGCTTATATTAAATCACATTTCAGTGATCTCATATTGTTTTTAAATGAATTCATTCCTCCACGTGCCACTAGAGGGCGCTCACATACTGCAGTCTGAGAGCCAGTGGACTCAACACATCACACACTTGCATAAAAGATTTATTAAGATTATTTTACCAAAAAAATCTAAATTTTCCAGATCACTAAATATTAAATTATGTTGCAGTGAATGATGGTAAAATATTAAAAAGACTAAACACAGTCACTGAACAATAAATGTGCATAATATTAATATGAAGTTGTACAACGAGGTTCAGGAACAAGGTCCACGCCTTGAACTCATGTGATGAGTTCAAGGCGTGGACCTTGTTCCTGAACCTTGTCCGTTTTCTTTTTGTTATCTCTCTCTTCTCTCTTTCATTCAAACACAGGAACATTGAGACATCGAGCTACGGAGAGACGCTTCTCAACTCCCAGGTTCCACCAGTCTTCCCGATACTGGTCAACCTCCATCCACCAACAACCCCGTTCTCTCCTCCCTTCGACCCTCATCGCTCCATCCCTCATCCCTTCTTCTCTCCTACAGGACATCATCTCGGCGCATCCTTTTCTATCACTTGCAATAAACCTGTCCAAACTTAAATCTATTGACGTGGTCCTTGTTAGTGAATATGAAATATGAAATGAAATGTTTCTACACCAAACACAGGAAGCCCAGATAGTAAAGAAACAGCAGAAAATCTACGCCTGGTAAAAACTGGTGATTTTTTTCTCAGTTAATCAACAATGAAAATAGTCGTCAGTCGCAGCCTAACCACAGCTGTGTTCCTCACAAAGACATTGTTGTTTTTTTATTTAACGTGTTCGGATGGTTCTCCGCCGTAAATTGTTCCTCCAGGTCGGGAGCGAGTTTCTGCCCCCTGAGAAGGAGTTCAAGTATTTTGGGGTCTTGTTCATGAGTGATGGGAAAATGGAGCGTGATGGGTCAGTGCAGCGTCTGCAGTACTGTGGACGTTGTACCGGGCCACTGTGGTTCAGAGGGAGCTGAGCCTGAAGGCAAAGCTCTCCATCTTCCAGTTCATCTACGTTCCAACCCTCACCGATGGTCGTGAGCTTTGGGTAGTGACCCAAAGAACGAGATCGCGGATACAAGCGGCTGAACTTCCTCTGCCGGGTGGCCGTGCTCAGCCTCAGAGAGAGAGTGAGGAGCTGTGTGGATGCTTAAAAACCTGAGGGTGGATTAAAGAATGATGTTTGAACACATTCACTTTGTATCCAGAGGAAGGAGCTCGGTGCAGTTCTGCAGGCGGCCACACAGAGGCGCTGTCGACCTGCGTGAGTCCTCCACAGTCTGCTCATCGATCTGTGATCCAGGAATAAAATCAGAGTTCAATTTCACTCCACATCCAGTCGAGATCATCACGACATCAGAAACATCAGCAGAGAAAGTTTAAAGCTTAAAGACGAGTTGACGTCGGTTCAGAGATTTGTTTTTCTTAAGATGGAACAAAAAAATGTACAGACAAACAGCTACAGACTAAATACACAGAAAACTTTAATACAATGATTATATCACGTGTTATCAGCCTCATTTAAAGTATCAGCAGTAAAAATACACATTGTATTCAAAGTACACACGTTCTGCAGCTCTGTCATGATGTAGATGAGTCGTATGAAGTGACTGAATCAGGATCAGTTTCTCTGTGTATGCACCTGTCTGTCCACCTGTCTGTCCACCTGTCTGTCCACCTGTCGGCCTACCTGTCTGTCCACCTGTCTGTCCACCTGTCTGTCCACCTGTCTGTGATGGTGTGTGTCGGGGGGTGAAGAGCTGCATGTAAATCAGTTTTGCAGCCGAGGAGCTCACAGACCTGTCGGGTGGCATTTTAAGAGGGTGAGTGTTTCCTCCCCGAGGTCACACACACACACACACACACACACACACACACACACACGCACGCACACTTTTTCTATTTTTGGTGTTGAGCTTTAAAATCCTGCAGGATCAAGACTGACCACAGCAGTCGTCGTGTTCTTAACCCTGAAGACCTCGGAGCGCCCGTCACGTTAAAATAAAGAGCTGATCTTTGTATTGTCGATAGTTTAAGTTGTTGTCCATCATTATGTTGATATCTATGTGTGTGTGTGTGTGTGTGTGTGTGTGTGTGTGTGTGTGACCTCGGGGAGGAAACACTCACCCTCTTAAAATGCCCCAACATGTGACGTGTTTATCTGTCAGCTTCCTCCACGCAGTGTTTCGATGTTGGTACATAATGAGGATTTAAGTTTTAGGCGACAGGTGTTGTTGTTGTTTCTTGACTTTGAGTTTCCTGTTTTACTTGTCAGAGCTTCAGGAGTTGGACCCAAAGGTGTCTTCAACGACCCACAGGTGTCTTCGACGACCCACAGGTGTCCTCGACGACCCACAGGTGTCTTCAACGACCCACAGACATCCTCAACGACCCACAGGTGTCTTCAACGACCCACAGGTGTCTTCAACGACCCACAGACATCCTCAACAACCCACAGGTGTCTTCAACGACCCACAGGTGTCTTCAACGACCCACAGACATCCTCAACAACCCACAGGTGTCTTCAACGACCCACAGACATCCTCAACGACCCACAGGTGTCTTCAACGACCCACAGACATCCTCAACGACCCACAGGTGTCTTCAACGACCCACAGACATCCTCAACGACCCACAGGTGTCTTCAACGACCCACAGGTGTCCTCAACGACCCACAGGTGTCTTCAACGACCCACAGGTGTCTTCAACGACCCACAGGTGTCTTCAACGACCCACAGGTGTCTTCAACGACCCACAGGTGTCCTCGACGACCCACAGGTGTCTTCAACGACCCACAGGTGTCCTCGACGACCCACAGGTGTCTTCAACGACCCACAGGTGTCCTCGACGACCCACAGACATCCTCAACAACCCACAGGTGTCTTCAACGACCCACAGACATCCTCAACAACCCACAGGTGTCCTCAACGACCCACAGACATCCTCAACAACCCACAGGTGTCTTCAACGACCCACAGACATCCTCAACGACCCACAGGTGTCTTCAACGACCCACAGGTGTCCTCGACGACCCACAGGTGTCTTCAACGACCCACAGGTGTCTTCAACGACCCACAGGTGTCCTCGACGACCCACAGGTGTCTTCAACGACCCACAGGTGTCCTTGACGACCCACAGGTGTCCTTGACGACCCATGCAGGTTAACTGGTGACTAAATTGCCCGTTTGAGTGAATGTGTGCATGAATGGTAGTTTGTACAGTTCTGGAGTGGCTCTCCATCGGTCTCTCCTCCTCCTCCTCCTCCTCCTCCTCCTCCTCCTCCTCTTCTTGTCTCCCGTTGACATGAATGTGATTGGACGACTGTGAGTCTGTGATGTTGATGGATGTTGACAGGTTTGTGGCGTCTCTGTCTCTCTACACTGCTTTGACTGCTCACAGTGACTGGTCCTCTGTGTCACAGTGTGTGTGTGAGAGTGTGTGTGTGTCACTACATGTGTCACTACTATGTGTGTGTGTGTGTCACTGTATGTGTGTCACAGCATGTGTGTGTCACAGTGTGCACAGGTAGCAGTGTGTGTTTGCAGACAGTGTGTGTTTCTCTCAGCTGCAGGTCTCAGACTTGGTGAATGCATGATAATAAATTTCCTGCGACTAAAATATGATGACAGTTTTGATTCTTTGAGAATTTTTCTTTCATATTTGGTGAAACCTTCCAGAGTTTTCTGAGAACTGTAAAAAAAAATTTATGTGAGCTCAAAATCAAACATGCATCAGTAACAAACACGACCGAGCTCTCATTAAACACTGCAGACAATAACACATTTTTATTTTGTATGAGTAGCTAACCGCTAATTAACTGCTGCTAAATGAATCTGTCGCACGGCCTCTGAGGCCAACAGAGAATAACGTTACACTACCGAGGTGATTTACAGACTTTATGATGGAAACATTGATCAGTAGTGAAGCGCTAACTGTGGTTAGCTCAGTCAGCCGTGTAGCTAACTGAACTGACTCAGCCCGGGATGCCAGGAGCCAAACTTAATTCTTAATTCGGGACATGATTGACCTGTCAAAGCTTCAGGAGTTGAATCAACAGGCATCCTCAACGACCCACAGGTGTCCTCAACGACCCACAGGTGTCCTCAACAACGCACAGGTGTCCTCAACGACCCACAGGTGTCCTCAACAACGCACAGGTGTCCTTAACGACCCACAGGCGTCTTCAGTGACCCAAACCCGGCAAGAAAACCACCTCGGTAGGCTGCTGTATTCACTGTTAGACTGGACACTGCTGGTTCAGAGGTTCTGTTGCTGTATTCACTGTTAGACTGGACACTGCTGGTTCAGAGGTTCTGTTACTGTATTCACTGTTAGACTGGACACTGCTGGTTCAGAGGTTCTGTTGCTGTGTTCACTGTTCGACTGGACACTGCTGGTTCAGAGGTTCTGTTTGGTTCAGCTGTTCACTCGAAGGTAGACGCTGACGCTAGCTCATAGCGCTAGCTGCAATGCATAGCAACTTCCTGTTTCATGACGTTCTTCCTCTCCTGCAGTCATCATCATTTCATGTCCAGGCTGTAATCGTTCTGTCTTGACACATAATTCTTCACGCTTTTTGACGAGCAGGAAATAAAGCGATGATTGAAGCCTCTCACCGCCTGCCGTCAGTACAGTCGTAAAATGAACTCTGATGGCCATTGTTGCTCCTCAGAGCACCAATAACACACACAGCAGAGCATTTCCTCTTCCTCACCAAAGGCGATATTCTAGCCAAGTTTTTGGCATTCGTCATCTTGTGGATGAAAACATCAAGCAGTCATCTAACCGGGACACTTTGTGCTCACTAGCTTTAATTCAGACCTAAAGTGTCCAATTAGAATAAAATGTGTCACATTTATTATTACTATTTATGTATTTTTACAATCCACCCGTGCTCGTCTGGCTCCAGGCACCAAAACATCTGGAGACTACGCTGCACTCAGCATGAAGGACGCGGTCCAAGCTGATCTGTGTCAACACATGACTGATTATGGATGCATGATCCTCGACGTTGTGGTCGACTGGAGAGGACGAATCCGAGCCAAAGATCCAGTTCACTGTGGCCAAGTCACATCCACTCCACAGGTACCGAAATATACATGCAAATCAATGAGCTCACTGGCTAATTAGATACAAGACTGCGCTGACATTAACCGGTGTTACTTTAAAGACAAACCTCCAACTAAGAGACAACCCACTCTACCAGCTGAGAGCGCTGTACTGCACAACTTTACATTATGTTTGATGTCATGAAGAATAAAAGTTTGAATGTAAAACTAATTAAAGATTAAACTTCAAATAAGAAAGCGGAAAAATACTGTATAAATAAATAATATGTATGAGATAAAAATAAGAAATAACTGTGATTCGTCTTTATTGGCGTAAAACCTAAAATAACAGTTTGGTTGTTAATTCACAGATAACGTCTGTAATTTTTGTTTACAATTAAAAAACAGAAAACGACTGTAAAATGTAGTTATTTTACATATGTAGCCCGTAGATAAACTATTTTCAGGTTATTGTTCGCTGGATCGAGGGCGAGAAGATCAGCGTAGTGAAAAATGATAATAGAAGTTGTGAATGAAGTTTCTCTTGGACACTAGATCACAATAAAACAGTTTCTAACATGTCTTCTGCAGAGAACGATCAGTGCGAGTTCAGAGTCGAGCCATGAGCCCGAACATTTGATAAATAATCTACATAAACCTACAAATGACTTACCAAGCCAGTTGACGTGTATATTTTAATGCACCTCCGGGAAAAGAACAAAGACATCATCATTAAATCAAGAGTCGCTCTGACAGTTATCAAAGTGTGATTCATTCCCGTGGAGGACCTGTTAACGCTGTCTGAAAGCTTCATGACTTCCACTGCTGTCCGACTTAACGTGAGTCACACAGACGATGCGTGCACTTTCCACTGATTCATTCTGGTGTTTCATCTTAAATAAAGACATTACAGGACATTTACAGCATGTCGTTAGCTGATGGTGTTAGCAGGTGACAGGTTGAAGATTGTTGGGACTGCCAACTCCAAAATAAAACCCACTGCTCCTTCCTTGTTACGAAGTTTATTGCCCTGAATGTCTCCGAGTATTTTCACGTACAAACGTTACGTAACTTGAGCTAACGGGCTTCCGGATAGCGCCCTTTCTTAACTGACCTGTGATTTGCCAAAGTGTCGCAAGCTGGATTTTCTGAAGCCACGAAGAGATGCAGAAGTCTACGCGCCCAATGTTTGTTGTCGGGGGTTGTTTCTTCACCGTAGATACGTAAACCAGGATGAAGGTTGGAGAGTGGAGGACGGGGAAGATGAGGAGGACGGACTCACGAGCCGAGGGTGGGATGAGAATATTCTGACTAGCTTCATAAGTTAGCAGATATTCTACACAACGTGTACGTTATCACAGTATTTTACTGCAAATAATGAGACCAGAGCAGACTGTCAACCATCTTCACTCACTAGTTACTGTAATATACACTACATGTGTGTGTGTGTGTGTGTGTGTGTGTGTGTGTGTGTGTGTGTGCATGCGTGAGTATTTTAACATTGTTATTTCAATTATTTGTGTGTTCTGCGGTCGGGAATATGTTGTGACAGCTCATGAATAATTCTAGTTGTGTTCAGGAGGCGTGTGTTGATCTACCCTTTAGACTGCTTATTGACACACACACACACACACACACACACACACACACAGTGAGAGAGCTCTATTGGAATGATGCCACACATAATTAAGAGTGATAACGAATTAGAAAATGGATGAGGTAGTCCTGCTTTGAGTCTAATTAAAGGATGTTTGGAGCCTCTTTTGTGGAAAATGAATGAATACGATGCATGTATGTAGGCTTTGTCTGAGTAAACACACACACACACACACACACACACACACACACAGAAATGAAGAAGAATAAATAATGCAGTCGTGGCAGAAAGCTTCACCCGCTGCACAGCCAGAAACATTTATCACAAAGGAAACGATCTGAATGTCCGATGCATTGAATCATATTTCATATTGTTACGACCTCTTTAAAAGACATATTTTTATTAAATCTGTTTGTTTGTGATGACGAGAACAGTTTGTTTCATTCCTGTTTTTGTCATTTAAAGGTCCGGTGTGTCAGATTTATATAATCTTCATAACTCTGTCTCCATCAGCTGCTTTAATCAGCTGAATGTTTTTGTGACCTCACAGTGACACTTTCAGATCTGCAGCACATTTCTACAGAGGCCCAGAATGGACAAACTAAACTCCACATGGAGAGCCTTCTCGCTGGGAAAGCTGCTCCTTTAAAGTCCACATCACGCGTTACGCCTCCTCCGCTTTGCATTGCAGCTAGCAGCCTTCCAAATGTTTTCTTGCTTGTTTTCTGTTATTCCCTCAGAGGCTGTGCTCGAAACCCGGTCCGGTCCGGCTGCTGAGCCCGGTGGACTGATTCATTTCCAGGCCGTGTGTCTTCCCAGCATGCCATGCGAGTGGATATCCAGCTGCAGAGGTCACATGACTACACTCTGTGCTGCATTAGTCACAGATGACGGCGTGCAGCAGTGATTGGCTGTAACGTGAGCGTGTGAATCCAAAAACAGCCAGCATGAAACTACTGGATGATAAATAAATGCTTTATTATCACTCCGAGTGTTTGCATACATTTCTTTCTGTGTGTGTGTGTGTGTGTGTTGGCCTGCATGTGAACCACACACACACACACACACACACACACACACACACACACACACACACACACACAGAGTGGAGCTGGAGTTGAGTGGAGGTTCATCTCTCTCCTCCATCATCTCCGATCCCCTCCGGCTGTCTTCCTGTGAGCCTCGAGCACAAACGCGCTGTTTGTTTTGACAGCCGCTGAAATCCGTTTCCACGATCTGTCACGCTGTCACAACTCTGAGTCTGTTTTTTACGAGACGCCTGAACGCCACACGAAGACCGGACAAACCGACTGCACCTGAACGTGTCCGAGCGGGAAGGTGTGGACGACAGCGGCGTGACGAGGTTCATCTCCATCTTTACTGTGTCGTCCTGACGTCTCATCAGCAGGACCAGTCCAACTGTCCTCTCCTTGTTTCCTCTCCTTGTCTCCTTCAGCTCCTCTGATGTGCTCTGCTTCCTTTCTTGTCTCCTCTTCTCCTATAGTCCCTTGCCTCCTCTTTTTTGTTTCCTCTCCTCTCTGTTTTCTCTTCATGTCTCCTTTCCTGCTCTCATTTCCTTCTTTCATCTCCTCACCATATTCCCTCTCATTGTCCCCTCCTCTTGCTTCCTTTCTCATATCTCCTATTTCTTATCTCCTCTTCCATCCCTTCTGTTTCCTATTCTGTTATTGTTTCCTTTCCTCTTCTAATTTTCTTTCCTTGTCTCCTTGTCTTTCCTCTCTTGCCTCCCCTCCTCTCCTTCTTTCCTCTCCTTCTCCCCTCTCCTCACTTCCTTCCCCAAATTAAGGTGGAAATGAAGATGATGTCTCTCCACCCGGCATTACCTCTCTGGCTGTACCATTGGTGGAGGTGACTCCACTGGCTCCTAATTTAAGTTCACACAGATTCCAGTGAAAACACTCTTAGCTGCTTTACTATTAATCCACGTGTCAACCAAACATACATGAAACAACAAATGAGTTATAAATAATACCTGAGGACTAATTCACCTAACCTCCACTCACTTGGATGAGTCCAATGACCTCCACCAATCATGTCAGAGTATAAATACAGGAAATGTTGCAGCACTTCCTCCTTTTGTCTCTGACCACATGGTGAGTAAAAAAACTTCTGACAAGAAATAAATCAATAAACTCAATTTAACACTTGTAAGAGTTTATTTGAACCAAACAAACCTGAGATAGTCTGAATCTGTAAAATGATGGACAAATACAGAAAACAATTGAGCATGCTTCAACTAAAGGTGGTGTTACTACATGGGACAGATGGTGTCACAAGTTTGAGCAACAAAAATCAAGTGACTCAAACTCAGTCCTGAAATCTGACCTGAGATCAGACCAGAGAGAGAGAGCGCTTCTTCACACTGTGACCTACTCAGAGGTCCAAACATGCGTCAGTCTCACCTGCTGCATCAGGAAACAATATTTAAATATTAAATCATTTTATTGTGACAGACACACCTGAGTGCTGCTGGTCCGTCTGCACCTGTCGACTCATTATTGATGAGATCTGCTTTTGATCATTGATCATGTTAATTATCGCTGTGCAGCGTTGACTAACTAGTGTCTGATCATTACTTTCATTCATCACACGGCGTCCGGTGCAGATTTGGCACTCGTGTTTGAATTAATCTGACGTCAGTGAATCATATTCAGAGTACAGGCGTGTGAGGACGAGGCTCAGCTGCACAGTTACTGCTCTCAGACCTCGAGACACACGAAAGAAAATAAAACATTATGTAGTGGAATCAAAAGTGTCAAGTTACATGAAATGAAAATACTCAAAGTACTTAAGTAGCATCAGTTACTGAAGTTTCATGTGATCCTCAATAATATAATATGATAAATAAAACTTCTCCATCTGGAGGATCTGTGTTGGCATGCTCATCATGTTTTGGTGGTTTTAATTAGTTAGTTGGAGAGGATGCACTCGTGTTTTAAAGACAATGTGAGCCAACAAAGACTCATCTTAAAAGAAGAGCTTGAAACACGTGGACGTTATCCTGCAGCTACAAATACACAGTATGAGTCAAACGTTTGGACACAGCTTCTCACTCAGTGTTTCCTTGCACGCTCTTCATCCTCTCCGTCAGCTTCACGAGGTCGTCACCTGATCGGTTTTCCAGCAGTCTCGAAGGAGTTACACACAGGCCGAACTTAAGTTAAAATGTTGATGACAACGCGACCTAGGTTAAAAAGAGCCTAGGACTCTCTAAGGTAAAACACTCGGGGTATCATTTAAAAAAGGATCCAAGGTTTATTTACATAGAATGCATTAAAATACTTAAATGACCCGCCCTGTGTCCGGTCCCTCGACTATGGTGGTTACTGGGATGGTACTCCCCAGGCGGCTGCCCTGGAGCTCTTCCCCGTGTCCGTCTTCAGCGTCTCCCCTCAGCCGACCTCCGCCGTCAGCCCCTTGCCTCGTCCCCGCCTGGCCCCGTGGCTGGCCCCCCCGTGCCTGCCGCTCCAACCTTAGATTGGCGGTACTCCGGCCTGGGGAGGGATGGCAGGACACCATTCCCCAGGCCGGAGTACCGCGCCCACAGGCACTGGCAGCCTTGCTTCAGGGGGGTCCCGTCTTTGGCTCTGGTTCCGGCTCGGGCCCCTGCTTCTGTTACTGTGTTCAGGGCCAGTTGGAAAAACTGAAAAATCCACTCTGCATGCAGAAAACAACTCCAAACACAAAAACAAATGTGTGTATATATATATATATATGGATCAATAAAACAAAGTTAAACGCATGCACAGTTCCATAAAAACGGACCCTGTCACACTTCCTGGAGGTCATTCAGACCATGAAGTCATGAACACTTGAGTGTTTGACACATTCAGAGTTCATGTCTTAGAGTAACGGTGGCCTGTCGTCTCTCTTCACTCACTGAGCGGGCTCTGCTCTGATCAGCCCTCCTGTCTGTGGACAAACATCCAGCTGACGGGGCACACCTGGTAACTGAAACCGTGGCAGGTGACGCCCTCGTGAAGCTGACTGAGAGGATGAGGAGCGTGCGAAGCTTCATCAAATCAAAGCAAATGATCCAACAGATGAACTGAGATGCTCCTGAACCACCACCACCTCCTCCTCCTCCTCCTCCTCCTCCTCCTCCTCCAGCAGCAGCGCGAAGAAACTTCCTGAAGCGTCCGATGACGTCTGAGGCAAAACGCTGGAAATGAGATTGTGACAGTAATTTGTTTTGATGGAATAAATTCTCGCACGCTGCGTCGAGTGTGAATAACGTGGCGTGAGGAAGCGAGGCTGATAACAAGAGGAGGGAAAGATGGCGGTGGCGAGCGGAGGAGCCGGCGTCTCTCCTGTGGGTTGTGTTTTGGCTTCAGGCTCATTAGAAAGTGTCTGATGGTTTTGATTGATAATTTTCTCTCCCCTACTCGATCTCTTTCGCTCTTCCCTCCCACGCACACTCACACACACACACACACTAAACAAACAGGTGTGTGTGTGTTAGAGCGTACAGTGTGTGTGATAAGGGAGCAGCAGGTTGGTGTTGATTCAATAAGAAAGCTATTTTCTCTCCTTCTGCATCTGGGCTGGAAACAATCAGTCTTCAGGGTGATGTTCCTCTTACCCCTATTGATTTTAGCTGTGTGTGTGTGTGTGTGTGTGTGTGTGTGTGTGTGTGTGTGTGTGTGTGTGTGTGTGTGTGTGTGTGTGGAACCACCAAATAATCCTCATCCATCCCCTCATTCCTCTCTGGTCCAGCTGAGTTAACCTATACAATTGCAGAGGTGGAAATCAATGACTATCCCTAACACACACACACACACACACACACACACACACACACACATACTGTACTCACACACAGTCTAAACTATCAGACCAATAAGCTCGGCTTCGTAATAGCTCACAGAATAGAAGTTTGTACAGATGCTGTTAATGATTTATGGCTGATGGACTGAGCAAAGGAAGAGTGTGTGTGTGTGTGTGTGTGTGTGTGTGTGTGTGTGTGTGTACACACTTTACATCGATGTATGATTAAAGATGTTTTCCGACCTTCGATCTGCAGTAGTACTGTAGAAGAAGTACAAGTTCCTCAAACGTCCATAGGTGAGGTGGATGTCACAGGTGTCCACCTGTCACAGAGACTACGTCTGGGTTTTAGACAGTCTGCGGGGACGTCACGGAGACTACGTCCGGGTTTTAGACAGTCTGCGGGGACGTCACGGAGACTACGTCCGGGTTTTAGACAGTCTGCGGGGACGTCACGGAGACTACGTCCGGGTTTTAGACAGTCTGCGGGGACGTCATGACGTTATGTGTCACATGTTTCTAACGTGTTTCTGTTCTTGGTATTTGAATATTGAATATAATGTTGTACTACGTAAACTCGACTGCAGGATTTCGTCCCTCATCGCTCGTCCTCAGTCGTCTTCCATAAATCTGAAGAGACAGATAAACGGAGACGCGCCTTAATAAACAACATCACTCTCATGTTTGTCATGGAGTCGCCTGCAAACAAAAAGCACTGAAAACCTTCATTTGTCCTTGTTGTCATTGTAAGTTTACTGCAGAAGACACACACACACACACACACACACACACACACACACACACACACACACACACTCTGCTGGCTGTCAGCAGTTACAGTGGAGCAGCACAGTGTGTGGAGTCTTCGCAGTGAGACATGATTGCTTCTGTTATCAGTGTTGAAACAGACAAATCAATCCCGCCCTGACAACCACACAATTAGCCGCTTTATTAGCCTGCTTGTAGACCAGCTCATCTTAAGGGGGGGAGTCAAGTACCCGCAAATAAATGTTCCAGCAACACAGACGAGGGGAGGGAAGGAGGCGAGGAGGAGGAGGAGGAGGAGGGAGTGAAGAGATGGAGTGTTTAATATGGAGAGCGAGGACAGAGGTGAAGATTGATTGGGCTGATTAAAACTGTGAATTACAGAGAGGATCAACACTCGCTGCTATCTCACTTGTTGACCGTAATGAGGGCACACACACACACACACACACACAATAATAATAATTATAAACTTTATTTATACATCATTTTTCAACATAAAGTCACACATGCTTCACACAGACAGGATGGTAAACAGGTTTAGCTCTGTTTTGGTCTCCACCTCCTCCTGATGTCAGTCTCAGTCTCTTTAGCAGCTAAACCTCTGTGTCTGTGAACTGAAGACACAAACTGCAGTTCCTCTTGTCGTCCACTTGAGGCTGGCTCCAGAAGTGAGTCAGTCTCCATAAGTCCCCATGTTCAAATGTCCAACTTCACAGCAGAAATAAACATGTTTACAGCCTGGTACAAAAAACAGTTTTGGTCTCTATAGCTAATTTCCCCGTTCATGACAACTGTACTGAGGGTGAATTTATATACAACTCACCTGTTCAGATTATATTAAGGCTTAAAGTTATGCAGGATTAAGAGCGTGGACGCTTTGATTGACAGGTGGGTGTGGTCACACATGGCGTCATTCAGCCCGCCTCCATCGATGATCCACGACTTTGCTGATTTTTAGATTAGCTGGGAGGAGGAAGAGAGAGGACTACCAAGATGGAGACAACCACACTGAGCTTCACAAGTCACAGAGACTACGTCCAGGTTTTAGACAGTCTGCGGGGACGTCACAGAGACTACATCCAGGTTTTAGACAGTCTGCGGGGACGTCATGGAGACTACGTCCAGGTTTTAGACAGTCTGCGGGGACGTCACAGAGACTACGTCCAGGTTTTAGACAGTCTGCGGGAACGTCACGGAGACTACGTCCAGGTTTTAGACAGTCTGCGGGGACGTCACGGAGACTACGTCCAGGTTTTAGACAGTCTGCGGGGACGTCACAGAGACTACGTCCAGGTTTTAGACAGTCTGCGGGGACGTCACAGAGACTACGTCCAGGTTTTAGACAGTCTGTCTCTTTCCTGTCCGCTCTCTGTATAAATATGAAGCGGTATGGTGGAGCTCTGGGTGGAGGTCGGGTCACAGGTTGATAAACCAGAGTGAAGATAAATTTTAATCCCAAACGTTTCAAAAATAAACTCTGAGCTGTCGTCCTGCCGGTAAACGTCTCCGGATCAGACCAGAATCTGGGTCCACTGGATCCGGGTGTTTATTCCTCCAGACTGCTGCTCAACTCCGTCACCTCGCTCCACCCACTCCTTCAATAAAACGAAGCAACACGCTCAACTTCATCACTCAGAGTTTAATATGTAATAATTCTAGTGTTTGCATCGCTCTGTCTTTGTGCTAAGCTAAAGGCTAATCGTGTCTCATCTGTTCACACAAACTGATATAAATTTTAGAGATCAATAAATGTTCTTAAGGACGTTAATATTCATGATGTGTATTCATGAATATCAACGTCCGTTAGAACATTTATTGATCTCTAAACGAGGCGACGCGCTAACGAGGAACGTGTTTGTCTTTATTACTTCTCTTCTTTCCTCGCTCGCCTCGCTGGTTTTTTATTTTAAAGCTTATCTGAGTCTGACAGGTGCGTCCACAGCAGAGCTGCAGATTGTTACGCTGCTATCCAATATAATCAATCACACTGCGGTTTACCTGGCACTCATACACACACACACACACACACACACGCACACACACACACACACACACACACACACACACACACACACACACACATCCTGTCAAACACTCCGAATGTCTTTAAATTCAATTATTATGAATTATTATTTAATAGTTTAAAAGTCTGACTCTGCTAATTAAAGAAAACAAAGATGAACCTTCTGTTACACAAACATCTTTTTCACATCGAGCTTTGCATGTTTACTTCTCACGGTAACCTTGGGAGCAGCAGCGTGGGACTCGAACATGTGAGCGCCTGCTGACGTGAAGCCGACCCGCGTTCAGGCTGTTTACGGCGTCAGACGGCAGATGAGGAGATATTATGATGTTTGATTATCAAACATGATGTGATCTTTACATCTGAGCAGGACGGTAAGTTAGTTAAAGGTCGTGTGGTCCCCAAAGAGAGCAACAAATGTGGATTAATCCACCACTGAAAATAGTCCCCAACAAAGCACCATTTCCCTAAAAAGGCTCAGATAGAGAGGGACTTATCGTGGAAGAAGTCAAAGTCAGACACCTGAGGGATTCGAACCCTCGACCTCCGTGTCTCCAGAGCACAGACTTAGTGGTTGCTCCACCGTGGAGATGAGCTTTGCCTCCACCTGCTGCAGACTCACAGATCATTGTGCTGATGTCGTGTGCTGTCAGATACTTTGGTGATGTTCAAACTCAGCTTACAGCCAGACTGAACAGGAAGAGTGTGAGCGTCCATGTTGGTCACATCTGAATGAAGACATGTGGAGACGTAGATGTTAGCTCTGTTCGACGTCCTCCGGTAGCTCTCCTGGTAGAGCGCTGCCCTCGTGTGTTAATGTGGTTACTGAGTGGACCGGGTTCGATTCTGACCTGAAGTCCTGTGCTGCAGCTCGTCTAATCTTTGAGTCCTCAGTGTTACGTAGTTTTTGTGTTTGTACCATAAAGACAGTTTGAAGTGTGAGTGAAAGCAGCGGTGGACAGTCTGGGATACAGTCGCCTGCTCAGCTGCTTTTCTTGTCTGGTTTGTCTCCTGGAGTCAGTTCAGAGTGTCATCAGCAGATTCAGATCACCTGTGAGAGTCACCTTCATTTCTACTCAGTGCTGCTCTGAGCGGAGTTTGAACTCACAACTTCTGGATCTAAAAGAGGCTCAATGACGAGATGTTAACCCACTGGACCAGCGAAGATGTAGGAGGACAGGAGGAGCAGTGAGCAGTGGACCATGTGGTCCAAAAGGACATGGAGACGTGGTTCTCCTTCTACATGATGAGACAAACAAAGTGAAGAACAGAAATGTTCTTCAGCAGCTCTATCAGGACTGATGGAGGAGAATCTTCAGCATGATTCCTCCCCTCAATCTGATCCTGGTTCTTCTTCTCCATCGGTACCGAAGATGGTCCAGTGGGGAAGGACGCCGACCGTCAACGTGGAGACGTGAGATCGAACCTCGGCTCCGGCAACCTGAGGTAGGTGATCATCGAGTGTATGTGGTGTGTGTGTGTGCAAAACTAAAAACCAAGCAAAACCGTTAAACCCGTCCGAAAACGCGTTGCGTTGCGTTGCGTTGCGTTGCGTTGCGTTCGTTTCTTGTCGTCAATTTCCGCCGAATTTCTCCGATTTCAACACAGCTGACCATCGAGGGAACAAAGAACAGGTGAGTCAAAGGTAAGTCGAGCTAGCTTGGAGTTTCTTTCTTTATTAATAGACGAGAAAAAAAACTTTTTGATGACCTTCAGTGAAGTCTGTGGAAAGATTCTGACGATAACGTTTTGGGACGATCTGTACCCCGAGTGCAGGATGACATCATCAACAAGTTTTTCTGGTTTATCAGGAAATGACAAAAATAAAACACCATGAAGAACACCTGAAAACACTGTGTCAGTGTTGGACAGACACTGGAGGACAGAGGACAGATGGGACATGAAGTTTGACTTCATGAGGACTTTAAAAAGTAAAAAAAATACTGTGTGACTGTCTAAAACCTGGACGTAGTCTCCGTGACATCCCCGCGGACTGTCTAAAACCTGGACGTAGTCTCCGTGACGTCCTCGCGGACTGTCTAAAACCTGGACGTAGTCTCCGTGACGTCCTCGCGGACTGTCTAAAACCTGGACGTAGTCTCCGTGACGTCCCCGCGGACTGTCTAAAACCTGGATGTAGTCTCCGTGACGTCCCCGCGGACTGTCTAAAACCTGGATGTGTCTCCGTGGTCCCCGCAGACTGTCTAAAACCTGGATGTAGTCTCCGTGACGTCCCCGCAGACTGTCTAAAACCTGGACGTAGTCTCTGTGACGTCCCCGCAGACTGTCTAAAACCTGGACGTAGTCTCTGTGACGTCCCCGCAGACTGCCTAAAACCTGGACGTAGTCTCCGTGACGTCCCCGCAGACTGTCTAAAACCTGGATGTAGTCTCCGTGACGTCCCCGCAGACTGTCTAAAACCTGGATGTAGTCTCCGTGACGTCCCCACCCCGCTCACTGTGGTCGCTCTGGTCGTCTCCATCTTGGCAGTCCTCGTCGGCTCTCGGCTAATCCAAACATGGTCAAAGAGGTGGAGCGTGGGTGGAGGTGAGGCGGGCTGATTGAAAGCAGACGCCTGTGATGACACTCACCTGTCAGTCATTGGTCAGCAAAAATCTCATTTGAAGGAATAAAACCTACAAAAAAAAGTGCGCTCTTATCTCGGCTGACACGTCACAAATCACCTCCGTCCACCGGGACTCCGTCAGGACCGGGAGACCGCCTCGCCATCACACCGTCATTACATTACAGAGCCGCACAGAAACAGATGGCTACATCACCGACTCATTAAGTTTTCCAGCAAAGCACCGAAATCCAATTCTGATATGAGAGCCTTATTAGGAGAAGAAAAGCATGTTATTGTTGCTGGTAATTACTGGAGAAGAGGACACAAACACTAAATCACATTTCAGAGCAGAAAACAAAGGAAGATATTAGAGCTGAACATCAGAGCAGAACCACACGGCTGCAGCTTCTAATCAGGAATCTTCTGGGATTCACAGTTTCTGCTTTAATCCCAGTATTTAATAACTTTATTATGTAGAGATGAAGGCAGAGCGGGGATCTGTGTGTGAATGTTGGTCAGGGGTATCAGTGCATTGAACCACAGTTACACCTCCCACGGAGACGACAGGAAGAGGACGATGCTTCACTGGGTGTGAGTGAAGGCCACGAACAGTCCAATAAAATCATGGATGTATGTAGAGAGCTGGACAGTCAACAGCAGATCTCATTCACCTGGCGTCCATTTATTTATGTCCATTAACGTTACGTTAAAGGTCCAATGTGACTGCAACCGACTGAACACTCTCACCTCTCCCTCTCTGTTCAAACATGAAGGAGAAACAGTGAAACAGTGAAGAAGTTTGCGTCTTTAGTTTGACCCTTCTGGGCTGCTGTAGAAAAGTGATTCAAGATGGCCGCCTCCATAAAGGAGGACCCGCTCCCTCTGTAGGCTGTTTGGATTTGGAGCCACAAACAGGAAGTCAGAGAGTATCGAGAGATGGATGAACCAAGCAGCAACCTCGGTGGCTGGGAAATGAAGCTAACGCGGGGAAGTGCCCAAAAAACTGCAGTTCCTCTAACGTCCACTTGAGGCTGGCTCCAGAAGTGAGTCAGTCTCCATAAGTCCCCATGTTCAAATGTCCAACTTCACAGCAGAAATAAACATGTTTACAGCCTGGTACAAAAAACAGTTTTGGTCTCTATAGCTAATTTCCCCGTTCATGACAACTGTACTGAGGGTGAATTTATATACAACTCACCTGTTCAGATTATATTAAGGCTTAAAGTTATGCAGGATTAAGAGCGTGGACGATTTGATTGACAGGTGGGTGTGGTCACAGATGGCTTGTTTGAGCAGCCAGGCCAGGTCCACGTCACGGACGTCATTACTAAATAATAAGCGTCCTGATTGGACGGTGTTGTGTTTACCAGTAAAGTTTCTGTCTCCAGTCTGCTTTGTTTTACTGTCAGGATGTAACTTTCCCTCCTCTGAGCATCACTGTTGTTCCCTCTGGGTTTATATGAATATATTTTGTATACCATTTAAAAAAAAAGAGGTTGAATCTGTTTCCTAGCAACAGCTTTAATAGATGAGAGAAACTCAGGTAGCTCAGTCGGTGTGAAAAGCTTTTAGAGACGTCGCTTTAAAGTTCTTTAAAGGAAACATAAAAACAGATCTGCAGTCTCAGTCCAGCGCTGAGACGACGCTCTGTAAACATTTATTTTATGATGCGATGACTGCAAACTGTCTCTGCACGCTACACTTTATTCCCCGTAAGCATCGCTGCTGCTTTAACTTTACGTCCTGTCAGATTCATCGATAACAATCCACCACGTCTTCTAATCTGGTTCATGTTTGTCCCATCTCTGTAAAGTACTTCACACGTATGCGTGACCCCGTGCAGAGCAAACCTTTTTAACTCGACTCACAACAGCACAGAGGATTTAGCTTCCTGGCAGATGGATGCTCTGTCTCAATCCTTTCTAATTTTGTTTTGTTTTGCCCTTCAGTCTGGATTAATTTTAATCCTGTGTAGTTACTTAACATTTATCATGACTGTGTGAACCGTTTTAAAACGCACACACACACACACACACACACACACATATATATAATCTATATTATCTATAAGCACAGAACTATAACTAACATTATAAATGACGTTTTAACTGAACAGATAAATAAAAGTTCACGTGTGAGAAATGTATAATTACTTTGTGAAGCCTTCGGCGAGACAACAGGAGAACAAACAAACGTCTGCTGGAGGATTATTTTCTCTTTGTGCTGTCAGAATATCAAAGTGAAATAAAACCTGTTTCACGACGTGACGACAGTGTTTGCTAAAGTTTGGGGAAATGTCACGGTGTCAGGGGCCCTCTGTCGTCATGGCAACGATAATAAATCAACGTAATGCAACTTTTCTCTCATAAACTAAAGTGCTGCCAACTGTAGCTGCTGTTAGCTGAGTTTGTTAGCTGCTGTTAGCTAATGTTAGCTCAGTTTGTTAGCTGCTGTTAGCTCAATTAGTTAGCTGCTGTTAGCTCAGGACTGTGAGCTCAGAGCACCAGGGGAGTATTAGCGTTTGTACCACAGGCGTTTTGGACCACCGGGAAGAAGAAGAAGAGGTTTACAGGCCCGGGGTGAGGGGGGATGCTGACGGGGAGCAGAGGCCGGTGTCGTGCCAGAACTGGAGCTGGGTGAGCGGGCACTGTAACCGGGCCCAGCAGCCTCTAGGGACATAATGGCAGAGGAGAAGAGAGCTTGTTTGAGGTACGTAACAGTTTAATCGTGATTTGGACAGATAGCTTTAGCTTTAAAGTGTGTTCTACAGGCTAACATGCTAACGCGCTAACAGACACGCTGGACCAGCTTCCTCTCGTCTCCGTTCGTTGGTGACATTGAGAGAGAAAAGAATTAGTAAAAAAGCTGCTGACTCAAATCTCATTAAAATTCACCAGCTTGTCAACTTCTTTGTTTTTCCTCTTTGATTTGTGCTGAGTCGCTCACAGAGGGGAGGTTTGCTTCATTGTTTGCCGTGTGTCGCCTCAAGTTCTGCTTTTATGAAGCGAGGAACGCCTACCTCCAAATCCCCCATCATGCCTCAGCTTTCAACTGAGAGGAAAGACGCTTTGAACACACACACACACACACACACACACACACACACACACACACACAAACAAACACACACACACACAAACAAACACACACACATCCATTGCCATGCAGCGGAGCGGCCATTTACTTTATCTTTCCCTCTGATCGCTGGCCTTTAAGTCGAGCATCAGTATTTATGAGTATGTATATAGATTCATCGGAGGTCAAACTGGGCTCACGCCTGAGGAGGAGCTCCACGTGGAGGTGAAAAGGCGAGTCTTACCTCGGTAACTCTGCGTGTGTGTTCCTAATTTGAGTCGGTGGGGAGGTGGAAAGATGAAAGCGCGGTGCTGCTTCCAATTTGGTCCTCACGCCGAGATCTCGACACGAAACACGGCGCGAGGATCGAAGACGGGTTTTTTTGTTTCTCTCGGCGTTCGTTTGGAAGCTGCAGGCTGAACGCTCGCTCTGTTTACACAGGAACCTGATCAAAGCTGCTTTGAATCATGGGAGCTGCTACAATTTGCCAATATGGCTTCGGTTGGTGAGCCCGCCGTAGGAATTAATATGTCAGATAAAAATAAATAGAAGAGGTGCTGCAGCGAGCGCACGAGGAAAGACTGAAAGCAAACACACTCTGCAAGATCTCTGTTAAAGGAGCCAAACATCGTCGACGTGGACGTATTCTGTTTGTCTTCAGGTTCACACCTGGATTACTACTGCAGCTGTTCCTCTTGTCGTCCACTTGAGTCAGTCTCCATAAGTCCCCATGTTAAAATGTCCAACTTCACAGCACAAATAAACATGTTTACTATGACTTTACTGATTTTTAAATTAGCCAATTAGACAGTCTGCAGGGACGTCACGGAGACTACGTCCAGGTTTTAGACAGTCTGCGGGGACGTCACGGAGACTACGTCCAGGTTTTAGTCAGTCTGCGGGGACGTCACAGAGACTACGTCCAGGTTTTAGTCAGTCTGCGGGGACGTCACGGAGACTACGTCCAGGTTTTAGTCAGTCTGCGGGGACGTCACGGAGACTACGTCCAGGTTTTAGACAGTCTGCGGGGACGTCACGGAGACTACGTCCAGGTTTTAGACAGTCTGCGGGGACGTCACGGAGACTACGTCCAGGTTTTAGACAGTCTGTGGGGACGTCACGGAGACTACGTCCAGGTTTTAGTCAGTCTGCGGGGACGCCACAGAGACTACGTCCAGGTTTTAGACAGTCTGCGGGGACGCCACAGAGACTAAGTTTCTCTGCAGCACTCTTGCTCAGCATCGGAGCAGTTTTACAGATTTTTGTCCCGTGAGTCTCTCTGACACAGAAACGTGGACAGACACGGTGCAGGTTTAAAAAGTTTCCCTTCAAAGTAAATGACCTGAATACTTCTTCCACTGCAGGATGTTAACAGGTGGAGCCTTCTTTACCTTTATCCACGTCGTGTCTTTCTTCAGAGCTGTCGTGTTACAAACTTTCCCCCGCCCGCCTGGTCGTAATTACCAGCGACGGGAGCAGAAGGCGGTGTAGTCGGTGCTGTTTTTGATTGAATGATCCACGAACGCTGGCTCGGAGTCTGTGATTTGAATACTTTGTCTCGGCTCTCTCCAGCTGAAGTGTCCGTCTGTAATTTGTTTGCCTCCGTGAATGTCAGCTGCTGTCTGCGGTCGAGTCTGATCGCCGTGGCGTCTTTAAAACGCTCAGCCTGACAAGTAAATCGCTGGAAATTGCCTCTGAAGAGAGATTTGTTTTGGCTTTTGTTTTGATTTCTGCAGAAATTACATTCCTTTTAGGAAATGGCAGGAAGATAGCAGAGCGCGGTGTGAGGCGACCCTCGTTAAAACTCGGGACATTGCAGCGCTGCGTCTTTGTCTTTGGCATAATGTCAAACATTTCCTGTCCTGTGGACGCTCAGACAGAGGCCTGATGATGATAACGCCGCTCTCACGTATTACACCACCTGATCGGCGTGCAGCGTGCAGACAGCTCAGACTGGAGGCTGAGAGGCCGTCCGTCCGGAACAATGTTGTCTTTATATTCCGTCTCCGTCTTGTTGAAGCTGTTTACTCCGCCTGCGGATGTTAATCTGCTCAGTCGAGCGGCGTGTGCACATATTTGTCTGCTGGTTTGTAAAGTATAAAGTAAAGTATATTTAACTGCACGGAGGGTAAACACGTGAAACGCCTCTCACACTGAAATGATTCTTCACTCGACAGAATTGAGCGTTTACAGCGAACGCTTTCAGGGGAAAAGCTCGAGACGTTAAATAAACACATGAACGCCGCAGAAGGAGGACAGGACGGACAAACACACAGGGGAGCTCACTCGCTCACTCTCTCCTTTTGTCTTCTTAGCTTCCTCCGTCAACGTCCTCTTCACTTTTCTCCTCTGCCATTATGTCCATAGAAGCTGCATGCCCAGCTCCGGTTCTGGCACGACACCGGCTCTGCTCCCCGTCAGCATTCCCCCGCGCCCGGGACTGAAAATCTCGTCTCGAGTGCTCTGAGCTCACAGTCCGGGCAGCACGGCTAACAAACTGAGCTAACAGCAGCTAATATAATATAATAATATAATGTGAACAGGTGAGTTGTATATAAATTCACCCTCAGTACAGTTGTCATGAACGGGGAAATTAGCTATAGAGACCAAAACTGTTTTTTGTACCAGGCTGTAAACATGTTTATTTCTGCTGTGAAGTTGGACATTTGAACATGGGGACTTATGGAGACTGACTCACTTCTGCATGTTAGCATCTCTCAAAGATGCTAAAGAACACTCAGCTCCACCATAAAACTGCCTAAAAATGAACAGAACACTAAAAACTTTGATTTGTTGGATGGATTTTTGGATACGAGGCCCCGCTCTGTCATCATCACTCCGATAATGAACAGCTCTTATTTTTGTAAAAACATGTCGGGGCCTCAAAGCGGGTCAGCACTGTTTGTCCCTGAAATGTTCAAACCGTCAGGAACCAGCTCAGCCTGACTCCGACCTCCAGGTTTCAGCCTTCTCCCACATTCATCAGACAGAGAAATGTTTCCCCGTCCAATCATATCACGTTAACGCTGTTTATTATCCGACAGCAGAGTGTGGAGATGAATACGTGAAGTCAGTCAGCGCTCAGTGGATCAGGGTCAGGACGGGTCTGATGCTGCTTTCATGTTGTGTTGAAGGTCCAATAATTACCGGTTTGTGATGTGTAAATAACGTTCACATCAACGTCCATGTCATCGCTGTAATTGAAGATGTCGCCCAGCAGATATCGTCGTTATTCTGGCTGCTGATAGCTCCACATGATTGGCTGTGATTGGTGTATTTTTTATTCTTCATATTTTTATTTTGTCCAGTTTGTTTTCCTTCAACTGTGAAGACGGACGTCACAGAGACTACGTCCAGGTTTTAGACAGTCTGCGGGGACGTCACAGAGACTACGTCCAGGTTTTAGACAGTCTGCGGGGACGTCACAGAGACTACGTCCAGGTTTTAGACAGTCTGCGGGGACGTCACGGAGACTACGTCCAGGTTTTAGACAGTCTGCGAGGACGTCACGGAGACTACGTCCAGGTTTTAGACGGTCTGCGGGAACGTCACGGAGACTACATCCAGGTTTTAGACGGTCTGCGGGGACGTCACGGAGACTACGTCCAGGTTTTAGACGGTCTGCGGGGACGTCACGGAGACTACGTCCAGGTTTTAGACGGTCTGCGGGGACGTCACGGAGACTACGTCCAGGTTTTAGACGGTCTGCGGGGACGTCACGGAGACTACGTCCAGGTTTTAGACGGTCTGCGGGGACGTCACGGAGACTACGTCCAGGTTTTAGACGGTCTGCGGGGACGTCACGGAGACTACGTCCAGGTTTTAGACGGTCTGCGGGGACGTCACGGAGACTACGTCCAGGTTTTAGACGGTCTGCGGGGACGTCACGGAGACTACGTCCAGGTTTTAAACGGTCTGCGGGGACGTCACGGAGACTACGTCCAGGTTTTAAACGGTCTGCGGGGACGTCACGGAGACTACGTCCAGGTTTTAGACGGTCTGCGGGGACGTCACGGAGACTACGTCCAGGTTTTAGACAGTCTGCGGGGACGTCACGGAGACTACGTCCAGGTTTTAGACAGTCTGCGGGGACGTCACGGAGACTACGTCCAGGTTTTAAACAGTCTGCGGGGACGTCACGGAGACTACGTCCAGGTTTTAGACAGTCTGCGGGGACGTCACGGAGACTACGTCCAGGTTTTAGACAGTCTGCGGGGACGTCACGGAGACTACGTCCAGGTTTTAGACAGTCTGCGGGGACGTCACGGAGACTACGTCCAGGTTTTAGACAGTCAGTATTGTGCAGGTTGTCAGGAACGATGGCGTTGGCTGCTCTCAGGTCAGTGAAGGAGGACATGGAGCGGCACTGAGCCACAGCCTGAGACTAATGCCAGCTGATGTCTTTTGATCGGAGCTGTCGCACAGCTTTTCTCACACCTGAAGCCAGATTACAGCAGGTGAGCGCGAGCTGCTTCCTCTTTGTCCAGAGATCACGTATGTTCCCTCTCTTCCACGCAGGAGAAATAAACGGCATAATAATAATAATCTCCTTCATTTCTGTCATTGCTGTCAGATAATTAATGCATAATTTCATTGACAGTTATGTTTGTTGGAAAGCACACAAACAGCTGCTACAACATCTTGCATGTCGCTGGAAGGACGCCCGACTACACTGACATTATCATCATGAATCTGCATGTTCATCTAAAACAATCATGATCCATTGGAATTATAGATTAAACCAACATGATGTAACGTTAAACTACCGTCTGTTGCCTCCTGTTGATCTACACTGACCTGTGATCAGGTGAATGGTGTCTCTGTCATTCGTACGTCTGTTCTCACACTATGTAACTTTGGGCTCCGGGTCGGGAGAAGTACGTAACGCTTTACGGCACTAAGTCACACACCACCAACTATTTCACTGATTTTGGTGAAACTGGATCATATTTTATGGAGAAAATGTTTTCTGGTTTTCCCTCTGATGTCCTCCGGCTGCTCCGCCTCAACTCTCTGTGATTTACAGAGTTTGTGATGGACAGTGAAGTAAACTGCTGACAACTGTAGCTGCTGTTAGCTAATGTTAGCTCAGTTTGTTGGCTAATGTTAGCTCAGTTTGTCAGCTAATGTTAGCTAATGTTAGCTCAGTTTGTTAGCTGCTGTTAGCTCAGTTTGTTAGCTGCTGTTAGCTAATGTTAGCTCAGTTTGTTAGCTGCTGTTAGCTAATGTTATCTCACTTTGTTAGCTAATGTTAGCTCAGTTTGTTAGCTGCTGTTAGCTAATGTTAGCTCAGTTTGTTAGCTGCTGTTAGCTAATGTTAGCTCAGTTTGTTAGCTGCTGTCAGCTAATGTTAGCTCAGTTTGTTAGCCGGACTGTGATCTCAGAGCACCGGGGGAGTGTTAGTGTTTGTACCACAGGCGTTTTGGACCACCGGGAAGAAGAAGAGGAAGAAGAAGAAGAAGAGGTTTTGTGCCAGAACTGGATTTCATGCATCACGTTAGCCGCTAAACTAATTTGGTAGGCTATAAATTACACATACACTCTTAGTGTTTTACTAACGCTAATGTTAGCTAGAATAAAGCTAACGTTAGCCAGTGATGCTGCATGTATCCGACCGCCTTGCAACGTCAGCCAACAACGTTACGTTAGCTCATGTTTCACACTGTCCGTTGCTGGTTGAGCTGAGCGAGCGGGCAATGTAACCGGCCCCAGCAGTCAGCAGCTTCTATGGACATAATGGCAGAGGAGAAGAGAGCGAAGAGGACGTTGAAGCTAAGAGGACAAAAGGAGAGAGTGAGACACCTGTTAGACAGTCGGATGTGAGTTTGGGAGGAGGTCTGAAGGCAGATTTGTGTCTCCACATTCAGTGTTGGGTGTCAAAGGAAACGTGAAAATAATCCGGTAGCCGTTCTGTTTCCTGTCACGGTGAATTAGTGGAATATAAATATCGTCTCCGGGAGACTTTTGTCCCCTGAAGCGTCCTCTATGTGTGAGGGAGGACGGAGCTATGATCGCTCTGCAGTGGATCCCCGCCTCGGGTTGTGACACTGCAGCTTCTGATGTACGACAGCAGTCTGAGGGAAGCTGAGAGAGTTTAGCGGACGGCGGGCCTCTGCCAAGTCGGCGTCCTGCGGCGAGGCTATCAGAGCGCTTGCAGCTTCCCCTCAGCGTCTGCACCATCCTCTGCCCAACACTTCACCCTGCACTGCCTCTGCCTCCGTGCTTTCTTCTCTTGTACCTTCTGCCTGTGTTTATCTCTGCTGACGTTTAGCATCTGAGAGCTGAATGTGTTTACGCCGTCATCCGTCAGCCTCCACCCGCCGCCCCGAGCCCCCCCACCCGAGCCCCTGTGTTCAGACCCAGTTGGAGCTGCTCCTTGGTATTCAGTCGCAGTTGCTTCAGAAGTGGGGTCGGAGGGGCTGGCCGCCGCCGTCACTTCAGCTCGGTCACACTGGATGTATGTGACGTTCAGGACCACACACACACACACACACACACACACACACACACATACATACATTAAATACACAGATAGCGTGTGGGAACATGGAGCGATTTCCTGATTGGTTGTGTGTGTCGAGATGACAGCAGGCTCAGTGTTTGATGTGCAGCGAGCTCTGAGATCACAGCGGGAGGCCGAAAGACATGCAGTGTTTGTTGACAGTGTGTGTGTGTGCGTGTGTGTGTGTGTGTGTGTGCGTGTGTGTGTGTGTGTGTGTGTGTGTGTGTGTGTGTGTGTGTGTGTGTGTGTGTGTGTGTGCGTGTGTGTGTGTGTGTGTGTGTGTGTAGGTGTGTGTGTGTGTGTGTGCGTGTGTATGTGTGTGTCCTGACATTGAGGCAGGTGGAGACACCTGAGCGATGCACTTCTAAGGTATATTTGATGTATTCACCAGGACAGTAATCAGACTCACGTTGACACTGCCAACTGTAGCTGCTGTTAGCTCAGTTTGTACCACAGGAGTTTTGGACCACCGGGAAGAAGAGGAGGAGGTCATCAGGCCCGGGGCGCTGACGGGGAGCAGAGCCGGTGTCGTGCCAGAACCGGAGCTGGGCGAGCGGGCAATGAAACCAGGCTCAGCAGCCTCTGTGGACATAATGGCAGAGGAGAAGAGAGCGAGTGACCCATTGCTTATGAACAAGACCCTGAGATACCTGAACACTGTGATGGTTGGAGGCTCTGATCGGGTTCATCTGGCATCAGGTAAACATACAAGATCAACATCTGTTACCATGGTAACTGTAGGCTGTAACGTCACTGTGTTTATAATCCATAAAAAAATTAATCTAAAACTAAAAATCAAACCAAAACATGACCTTCATCTAAAATCAGGCCGCCATCTTTGAATTACCCGACGCTGACGTATCTGCAGAGTCGACCCATATTGACGAAGCGGCGCCGGCGCCGTCGGTGTCATGTGGCGCTGCGTTTGATGGCGAGAGCGTGAATTAATGTGTGTGACAGTCACACGAAGTGGAGTTCAGTTTGGGCTTCGGCTCGCAGCTGCTCGACGACGCCGCGCTGCCGTCAGTACGAACAAACACAGATGCTCTGTAATTGTTTCTCCCCCGCACAGATCTGCATGTAAACTGAGCGGAGCCGATGAAAAGAAGTCATTTTAATTGCTTTTGTGTAATTAGTTTTTTTGTTTTGCAGCCTGGTGTTTGGGTGCAGCGTAGGTGTCCCTGAAGATTACATGTGAAAATAAACATTTACAAATTCATTATGTTGATTTGAGTCACATCAATTTTGTGGCAGTTTGATGAAAATATTTGTATTTTTCTCTCAGGATCATAAAAAGATTCTCAAACATCTTCAACATTTATTTCAGGTTTTTTTTAGTTTTCATGTTTCATCTCGTCAACATAAAAACAAAGAAGGAGCTGTTTGCATCAGACAGGAAGTGCCACAAACTGCAGTTCCTCTTCTCGTCCACTTGAGGCTGGCTCCAGAAGTGAGTCAGTCTCCATAAGTCCCCATGTTCAAATGTCCAACTTCACAGCAGAAATAAACATGTTTACAGCCTGGTACAAAAAACAGTTTTGGTCTCTATAGCTAATTTCCCCGTTCATGACAACTGTACTGAGGGTGAATTTATATACAACTCACCTGTTCAGATTATATTAAGGCTTAAAGTTATGCAGGATTAAGAGCGTGGATGCTTTGATTGACAGGTGGGTGTCGTCGTGAACTCTCTGAAACGGTTGCAGTTTGGTCTCGCATGAAAACGACTTGTTAACGGGTCGGGGTTAAAAAACGGTACGTTAGTTATGTAACTGAAACGAGGGTTAGCTAAAACAAGTCAACATTACCTTTTGGTTTCAAACAGGACACAGACAAAGAAAACGACATACGTGACCGTTGGAGGGTACCATGGTTAACGTTGTCAAATGGTTGCAGTTTGGTTTGGGTACAAACTCTAAGATCAAAACGGTACGTTAGTTATGTAACTTAAGCTAAGTACGGTACGTAACATTACGTGACATACGTCAACATTGACTTTGGTTTCACACGGGGACACAGAAACGAGTGTGCCGTTCATCATCACACAAAGCTTCAGGAAAAGATGACGGGTCAGATTAAAATAAGTACGTTATGTAATGTAACTGACCATAAACATAAATATGGATTTTATTGAACTATCAGCAACATGAAACAACCTGTAGGAGTCTGTGTGGCAAACGTCGATCATGTTTTTGTTTGTAGAATCCAGTTAAATAAATGTCAATGGAAACATTAGTACAAATACTTGTAAAGTGTACAGTACTTGAGTAAATCTAAACTTTCCTCCTTCAGATGTCATCTATAGTATGACTGGACAGATATGAAGTCTTTTTCATTTTCATATTTTTTATTTTGGTTGGCAAAATGTTTTCAGCGATTCTTGGACAGCTCTGAACATCTGAAGTCAAATATCATAAATGTTTCTTTGTGTTTGGATGTTTCATTTCTTTAATATTTCTCACTGATCATGGTCTCCAGAGGGTCCACCTTCACTTAAACATGTTTCATCTCTGTAGCAGGACGCAGTGCGGAGACGCATTCAGAGCTCAGGAGGTGCATTTGGACCAAATAACCATACTGACTCTCCAAAATAAAGGTCTGAGTGCGCGGGGTCTCCGGAGGTCTCTGCAGTGATGGACTTGATGTATTTTAAGTATTCACAGATAAAAGCTACAGCGCAGGAATTGCTTTTATTCTCTCGCAGTGTCTGCCTCCCTTCTGTCAGCTCTAATTATACAGCAGTCAGAGCGTCAATCGCGGACTCTCAGAAACACATTTAAAAGCTGGACTGTATCCATAACTACCACCCAGACTGCATGTGTCAGGAAATATTTATATGTGTGAGTGAAATAGCTCCTGTCAAGACTGCAGGTCGAGATAAAGGTGAAAAATAATGTGCACGCGGGGACGCGGAGGATAGACAGGCAGACGGGCTATCAATCAAGAACAGACAGGCAGACAGGTAGATAGATGGAGGGAGGCAGGTAGACAGTCCTCGCAGGTCTCACTTTGCATAAAAGCCGCAGGAACGGAAGGGTGGTGTTCACAAAGTTAAAAGAGAAAACCTAATTAATGTTATCTGAACGTCCCTGTGGAGGAGAGGCGAAATTAAATTCAATTAAATGAGTGCAGCTCCGCGGAGGGAGCGAGGAGGTCCACGCTCAGCGCTCAGCGCTCTGTAACCGACACACTGATGCTGCCTCACAGGTGTGTTCGCTCCTGTAGGTGTGTGTGAAAATGGAATTCATGGAAAAAATGTCAGCGCTCACATAATTATGGAAAAACGGTGTGTGCTTGCGTAACAGCATGTGTTGTCGTGTGTTCACTGCTGAGTTCATGACGAGTCCGTCGATTCCCATCTGCAGCAGTCAGACCAACACCGCCCGAAGGCCTCCATCACGCCTGGTGACCCGCACACCTCCACCGTATGACAGAGATGGAGTTTATAATTGTTGGAGATTCCATCGTTAGTTCATGAAAATTCCTAATGGCATCACTTCCTGTTTCACAGGAGCTTCTGGATATTATGGGACATATTCTCTGCCTCCATGTCTCAGTTTGTTAGCTGCTGTTAGCTCGGCGGGCTCAGCAGCTTCTATGGACATAATGACAGAGGAGAAGAGAGCGAAGAGGACGTTGACGGAGGAAGCTAAGAAGAGAAAAGGAGAGAGTGAGCGAGCAAGAAGCCGCCGGACAAGAGTAAATCTGGGACTGACTTTTAGTGGTTGGTGAGAGCTTGGTGAAATAAAAGGCTGAAAGACAGACGCCGAGCTGGGCTGACTGCTGTTGGACTAGTCAGTAATATTAGCTGGCTGCTGTGTGTTGTGTTGTTGCCCTTGTTGATGTCTCACCTCCTCCCGCCCACGATGCTTTGACACTGTGCAGGATTCACAGTTAGGCGTGTAATAAACTTCAGAATTCTATCGTGAACTTTACAAACTCTCATTGCAGTGATATTAAGTTGCGACCACATGACCGCAGGCTCATCGTGTTTATTCCTGTGAGTAACTCTGACGACCTCGAGAAACTTTTTTAACATTAATTTAACGTTCATGCTGCATAAACAGCCAAAGATCAACAGAATGAAACTTCCAAACTTCCATGTTTGGTCAAAAGAAAATTGTGGATTCAAATTTGATTTAACTTGATCTGAGATTTAATTTTAGATTTAATTAAAACAAAATGTGATTTAGTGGGCGTGATGGGACATGAGTGGATATTAGACCTGCAGAGATCTCCCCAGTAGATGTCTGCATCTTCAGATATAATTACATCTTTATTAAATGAGCCAAGCTGTGTGTAACTGAAAATGACATGTACTGTAAGAGAAGAGAGGCGTTACCTCTGCAAAGAATCACGTCTACAGTCGGCTCTTTTCTTTTAAGTCTGCGATCAGTGAATGTGATACAGGTCTGTATGAATTAATGAACTATAATAAGACAAAAGAAATGTGGAGAGCTCACTGCCTTCAGGTCAGCGTCAGCTGAAAGACTCTTGTAATGAAAAAGATGTCGAGTCTGTCTGTGCAGCAGGAAAAGGGCCTCCAGCTAATTAAAGAAAAGGCAGCTGGAAACATCGTGTACGAAAATTATACTTAAGTTTAATTAAGTCTGCTGCAACCAACACCGAAAAAAGACACTTCAGAGCAGTCGGCTCTAAACGTCTGAAGATTCTCAGTCGTCCCGGTCAGAGCTGAAGGTTATCATTTCAACTAGTTTCTTAAGTCCTGACCAATGACAGAGGAGAGAGTGGACGTTGTATCTGTGACGCCAGCCACGTTTAGAAGATCAAAATATGTCAATCAATCTTAATTCTGTTTTTGAAGGTTGCCACTTGGTTCTGACTGAGTGGTCGAGAGTCCCAGGTATTTACCTGTGTGGGGTTGCTGACGCCTTGAGAGGCATGTGACTCATGGACACACCCCTTAAGGACACCTGTGGGTCGTTAAGGACACCTGTGGGTCGTTAAGGACACCTGTGGGTCATTAAGGACACCTGTGGGTCGTTAAGGACACCTGTGGGTCGTTAATTAAGGACACCTGTGGGTTGTTAAGGACACCTGTGGGTCATTAAGGACACCTGTGGGTCGTTAGTTAAGGACACCTGTGGGTCGTTAAGGACACCTGTGGGTCATTAAGGACACCTGTGGGTCATTAGTTAAGGAGACCTGTGGGTCGTTAAGGACACCTGTGGGTCATTAAGGACACCTGTGGGTCGTTAATTAAGGACACCTGTGGGTTGTTAAGGACACCTGTGGGTCGTTAAGGACACCTGTGGGTCATTAAGGACACCTGTGGGTCGTTAGTTAAGGACACCTGTGGGTCGTTAAGGACACCTGTGGGTCATTAAGGACACCTGTGGGTCGTTAGTTAAGGACACCTGTGGGTCATTAAGGACACCTGTGGGTCGTTAGTTAAGGACACCTGTGGGTCGTTAAGGACACCTGTGGGTCATTAAGGACACCTGTGGGTCGTTAGTTAAGGACACCTGTGGGTCGTTAAGGACACCTGTGGGTCATTAGATAAGCACACCTGTGGGTCGTTAAGGACACCTGTGGGTCGTTAAGGACACCTGTGGGTCGTTAAGGACACCTGTGGGTCGTTAAGGACACATGTGGGTCGTTAAGGACACCTGTGGGTCGTTAAGGACACATGTGGGTCGTTAAGGACACCTGTGGGTCGTTAAGGACATGTTAGGGACTCCCCCAGCAGTCAGTTAGGACTGAAGAATCCTCTTGGATGAGACGAGAAACGTCTTCAGGAAACTTGGCGAGTCCAGTTGGCAGTGAATGTGGGCTGTGTGGCAGCACTTCACCATGAAGCTGAGGTAAAGATACTGCAGGAGGTCAATTGAATTCTAAATCTCGCTCCTTCTCATAAGGCGGGTCATGGCTTTGTATTTGTCGGCCTATGATGCATGATAAATGTCTTTTTTCTAGATAAACTCCCCATGTCACAGTCCTGCTGCAGAATATAACAATATATTTTTTATTTTTAGATATATTTAATGATCAATTTGGAGGCAATACAAGTGAAATTAGTTTTGTTCGTGTTGGTGGATTCCAGTACGACAGCTGCCACATACTCTTTTGACGTCTATGCTATCAGATTAGCCACGCCGTTCTTGACTCGGCCCATTTTCTCACTGAGGTCCAATTTCACGCTGAGCCGATGATGAAGTGAATAAAGCAGAAGGATGAGCGGCTCTTCAGCTCCATTTAAAAGACAGCAGGAGAAACAGGAGGTCATTGTGTCTGTAATTATTACTGAAAAGGTGAAAAATGACTCACACACATTCAAATCACTGACCAGATGTTAAAATCAGACAGAGGAGGACGTGTCATCAATGTTGCCTTCTGTCGGCTTGGTTTCTGGATACCTTAGATTCTGGATTTGGACTTGGCGAGTACTTGAGAAATGATCTTTTCTTTTTTTATGGAAGAAAAATAGAACAAAACTGACCATGCATGAAGAAACTTAACAGACTTTAACGCTGTTTCTCTCCTCCAGCTGTGAACATTTAGTTAGTTAAGTTATCGGAGACCCTGAATATAAAGACTATCAACACAAAGTGTGAAAATAATAGATAATAATGCAAAGATTAAATTAAAGCAGCTACATAAGGTAAAAAAGAGTGGGAGTTATGTATCATATAGACCTCATTATATATAGCTGACATTTTAAATATGGATTATTGATGTGTGTGTGCTCCTCTGTGTGAAGGTGAATAAATTAATGATGAATATTAGAACAGAGAATATGAAAAAGATTTTTATCTCAAATTAAAACATTTAAATGCTCAAATGTAATATTTACTATATTTACTGATTAAATTACAGCAGTCTGACATTAACTGTGAAGTTACAGTAAAATGCTGTAATTCTACAGTGAAATATGTTTTCTGTAGAAAAGACAGATAATGTTACGTGGTCGCTGCTGTTTCCTGACAGATTCACTCCATTCAAACAGTCTTCCTGACCTTCGCTGTTAGACAGAGCGTTAGCAGAGCAACAGTGTTGATACCAGATCTGCTCGGCGTCCTGCGCTTACAGATGATGTAACACGTGATCGTATTATGATTGGCTGAAAGTCAGAATGTTATGAAGAGTTTTTAAAACACATCTGAACGTCTTTGTCGACTCATTTTTCAGCTTTACGTTAATAACTTTGGCGCCACTTTTGCTAACGTTAGCACTGATGTGACGTACATGGAAGTCACCAGTTTATCCAACACACTGTTAACCTTTTGAATATATTGTATTTTGTGTTTCTCTTTGAGAAATATTACAGTTAAAACTTGTTTTTATCTTGCAGCTGTGCACGGTTGGGTAGTAATTTATGTCTCGTCTAAAAACCTGCTGCTCAGGTGAGTTTCTTTTCAAGGTTTCGAGTTCATGGTTAAAATGTCAGATTTACGTCAGGAACGGGGCCAGAACTGTATGAACGTGTTAGCTTTTTTACTCTTTGTCAGACTCTGAACCACTTTGTGCGTGTGTGTGAGGATCTCTGACCTTTTAGCTCAAATACTTAAACTTGTGTGGTATTCTTGTACTTGTTCACTTCTCACTGGAATCTCCCCCACCATCATAAACCTCAGTTTATGATGATCATCAGCTGTATTAAAAACTCTTTAAAAATAACAAACTCATCGTTTTCTGGAGATAATCATGGAAGTAGCTAACGAGCTAGCATCTAGTTTTCTTGTCATCTTTGACCCAGTTTTTAGCTCTGTTAGCTCCAACATGGATTAATTGTTCACAGAGTAGCTTTATCAGAGAAATAATACAGTCTGAGCGGGGTACCAAGGCCACGATGGCTGATGGGCATAAGATGACATCTAAATAAAAAGTCTGATTATTGCTGAAGAATTTCTGTCTGACTGAAACACTGTGCACAGTTTACCAGGAGCTGAATTCCTGATGAATAAATATATTTTTTGCTAAATGTAAAGGGAATATTTATATTATTTATAATCATCTCATCTGAGTATCGAAGAGATTTTCTATTCACAGTCTGATCATGTCTCTCTGAGCTGCAGTGATTTAGAAAAACTCTTAATTATGACTCAGAGTTCATCTGATTCAGTCCAGCAGGCTTCACTCACACTATAGTACATATATGAATATATTGGTATAATATGTGTGTGTTATGTATGTACAGTATAGGTGTAATATGAGCTGTAATTTATTTATATATTATCAAAGGTGAAAGGACTCGTGTGTAATTGCTGATTGCAGCCGCCTTTTTTCACCCTCTTCTTCCAGCATGAAAAATGTGAAACTCCCGAGTCAGTGTTTAGTTTGTCCATTCTGAGCTACTGTAGAAACATGGTGGACTCTGTGGAAGAGGACCCGTAGTGTATGTAAAGAAAGCTACTAAGGCAGTTTAGTGTTTATATGTGTGGTATTTATTCAGTTTGTGTTTATATGTGTGGTATTTATTCAGTTTAATGTTTATATGTGTGGTATTTATTCAGTTTAATGTTTATATGTGTGGTATTTATTCAGTTTATGTTTATGTGTGGTATTTATTCAGTTTAATGTTTATATGTGTGGTATTTATTCAGTTTGTGTTTATGTGTGGTATTTATTCAGTTTGTGTTTATATGTGTGGTATTTATTCAGTTTAATGTTTATATGTGTGGTATTTATTCAGTTTAATGTTTATATGTGTGGTATTTATTCAGTTTAATGTTTATATGTGTGGTATTTAGAGGCTCAGACTACTTGCTGGAGTAGTGAACTGGGTTCTATTACATATTAGAGTCTACTGCTGTGACTGATGGTTTTCCAGGAATTAGTCGGACCTCCATGGAAACAGAGATCAGAACAGACAGCATTTTTTTTTTAGCAAATTGCCCCAAAATATGAAACATTTAATGTAAAATGAATCTGTTGTTCTCTGTGATCTCATTGGCTGATTGTGACTCATGCATTCATGTAAAGCAGGAGTTCACTAATGTTTTTGTTACATTCAAACACGTCGTCGCCTTAATAAGCAGCCGTACAAACCGCCTGGCAAGACTCTCAGGTTCATTATAATTCACTCTGCTTTTCCTGCACATGCTGCCTCGATCTGCTTGAAATCGTAGCCTGCAGCAGAGCTTCAGCTGCTGCCAGATTTCAAACACAGACACTGGAGGAGTTTTTCCAGCCGCCGTGGTTTGGCTGTTAAACAATCACCTTTAAATCACAAGACACGGGACACTGAGGAGGCGGCAGGACCCCCCAAAGAACAAACATCAGTACACAGGTGTGGGCGACCGAGATGCTTCCTGCAAAGTGATACGACTCGCAGCAGGTTGGAGCTTTTCTATCATAACACGTCATTACTGCACAAAAGCACAACTTCAGAACTTTATTCAAACTGGATCAGATTTTATTCACAATATATTTGCTGCTTTTGCCTCTGATGTCCTCCGACTGCTCAGCTTCAACTCTCTGTGATTTACACACTTTATGATGGACAGATTGATAAGTAGCGAACCGCTAACTGCATATATACAGCCATTGGACCACATGTAAACAAGCCACCACTCGATCATATAACTAGAGATGATATCCATCTGTCCGTTTTCCATAACTGCTTCTCTTTATCAGGGTCACAAGGGGCTGCAGCCAATCCCAGATGACAGTGGCTGAGAGGCGGGGTACGCCATGGACAGACAGAGTCACCAGTTGACCTACATGTGTTTGGACTGTGGAAGGAAGCCAGAGAACCCGGGAGAACCCACAAAGACACGAGGAGAACATGCTAACTCCACACAGGAGACTGAAGAAGTTATAGATGGTCTATGAAGCGTACGGTCCAAATGACCGTCGCGGTAGTTTGAGTGTTAAATGTTAATTATTATTTATTTAAATGATTGAAATGTCTCATTTAATGTGACGTCCAGCCTGATTTCTGTTTGATTTGTTCATTTTTAAAAGATTCACATGAGCGAGAAACAAATGTGTGTTTTGTTTTGCTCAGAGTAAGATGTTGCGACGCAGTCTGCTGGGAAATCACTGTTACAACACGATGAAGTGTCAGACAGCTGCAGGATCAGTCTGTGCTGATTTCATCGTCTCTTCCTCACTCGTTCATCACTCCTCCACCTTTAAACTCTTTCTCTTTGCAGCGGCACAAACCTGAACTTCCTGCAACGCCGACCTCTTTTACCTTGGTCTCTTGGCACTAATTCAATTACAGCCACCACTAGAAAAGGCAATTATAATTAACACTGATTAATGAGGTGAAGTCAGTGGATTCATCAATGATAGAGTGATTGGACAACATTAGGAGGGGACAATTACAGAGCCGCAGAACGAACCGAGTCACACCCACAATCATCAGAGGAGCACTCGGCGCTCGTGGCAACGAATCGGGCAGAGGTTAATATTCTGAATCGAGTCCAGATCGTTTTAATTTCTATCTGAACAAACAGGCGTGTGTGTGTGTGTGTGTGTGTGTGTGTGTGTGTGTGTGTGAATAATGTGAGAAACTCAAAAAATCAATTAGAAGAAAAGATGAACGCTGTGTCTACCGACCACCGGTCACAGTCACACACCACCAACTATTTCATTGATTTTGGTGAAACTGGATCATATTTTATGACATGCATATAGCTGTGAACTACAGCTGCTGTTAGCTACCGTTAGCTCAATTTGTTAGCTGCTGTTAGCTAATGTTAGCTCCGTTTGTTAGCTGCTGTTAGCTCCGTTTGTTAGCTGCTGTGAGCTCAGAGCAGAATATTCATCCTGTAGTTTGTTTTTTGTGGCAGGAACAGGAGAGAAGAAGGACGACATGTTGCAGGTGTATTCAGTCGGTCTCTCTGGCTGTTTTGGGGGACTTGAACAGGTGTACAAAAACAAGCTAGTGGGCCTTCATTAAACCTCAATCAGACAATTAGACAAAGGAAAACACACACACAGATTGAAGCTCCGAGCTGGAAGCTTAAATTTAGTGTTCTGTGTGAGCTGGTGAACCAGCAGACCGTCGTCCGTCTAATAGACTGATGATACGTTCAATTTGAGATGTGTTTGTTGACCAGCAGACTGCAGCAGAGCCTCATTATGTCACATTTACCAACAGAGATCAAAAGAGTCTCACAGAGCAGCTGAAGTACAAACACACCTGACCAGCAACACTTCCTCTGAACCAGCAGGAAACACACCGTCCATCCGTCTGTCTTCATCTGTCATTTACCTGTTCATCTATTGTACGTCTCTATCCACGAGTCAGTCATACAGTACATGTGCTATCTCACCAACAGCAGACATAGCAGCCAGCTAATATTACTGACTAGTCCAACAGCAGTCAGCCCAGCTCGGCGTCTGTCTTTCAGCCTTTTATTTCACCAAGCTCTCACCAACCACTAAAAGTCAGTCCCAGATTTACTCTTGTCCGGCGGCTTCTTGCTCGCTCACTCTCTCCTTTTCTCTTCTTAGCTTCCTCCGTCAGCGTCCTCTTCGCTCTCTTCTCCTCTGCCATTATGTCCATAGAGGCTGCTGAGCCCGGTTACATTGCCTGCTTGCCCAGCTCCTGTTCTGGCACGACACTGGCTCCACTCCCCGTCAACATCCCTCCATGCTCCAGGCCTGTAAACCTCCTCTTCGTCTTCCCGGTGGTCTAAAATGCCTGTGGTCCAAACACAACAACAGCAGACGACAAACTGAGCTAACATGAGCTAACAGCAGCTGCAGTTGGCAGCAGTTTACTGTCTTTAATCTATAAAAATATAAACTTAGATGCTACATAACGACGATTTAATCAACATTTTAAATGTTTGTTCTCGTTTGTTAAAGTCATTTCTTATTGAACCACATTAATAATGTGTGAATGCTTTTAGCGTCATGATGTGAGAAGACTGATTCATGATTCATTTTTTTTCTTTACGTGCAGCTTGTGTTGACTCCAGGTTCACCTGCTGAGTATTTGATAGCTAAATTAACTAAATTAGCTAAATTAGCTGCAATTTAAAAGCTAAAAATACATCGAGAGAGCGAGCCGGTCTGAAGTACGAGTTTGACACGAAGCTGACTCATGAGGCGATTCATAAACGATGTCAGAGTTTGTAGCTTCACTGACGGGAGGATTTTCTCCTTTTTCTCTGTTTCACATCAGAATGAACTGAAGATATCTCTTTGAACTGTTGGCCGAACAAAATGAGACATCTGAAGACATTTTTATCACATTTACAGACCAAACAATGACCCGAACCCTAACAGAGACTACGTCCAGGTTTTAGACAGTCTGTGGGGATGTCACAGAGACTACGTCCAGGTTTTAGACAGTCTGTGGGGATGTCACAGAGACTACGTCCAGGTTTTAGACAGTCTGTGGGGATGTCACAGAGACTACGTCCAGGTTTTAGACAGTCTGTGGGGACGTCACAGAGATTACGTCCAGGTTTTAGACAGTCTGTGGGGATGTCACAGAGACTACGTCCAGGTTTTAGACAGTCTGTGGGAAAGTCACGGAGACTACGTCCAGGTTTTAGACAGTCTGTGGGAAAGTCACGGAGACTACGTCCAGGTTTTAGACAGTCTGCGGGGACGTCACGGAGACTACGTCCAGGTTTTAGACAGTCTGCGGGGACGTCACAGAGACTACGTGCAGACCAAACTCAGGGATGAATAAAGTCAAAATAAAGATTTTAATTGAAAGTGAAAAAACAGATTAATAAACATCACAAACCTTATCTGAATGTGTCCCTCTGCTCTCGCCGTACTTTGTCCTTTAACTGTATTTGGCGGTTGTTTCCTTTGATGTCGCCGCGCGCTGTATCACCCCGGGTCATCGCGCGGAGTCAGCGCACGCGCGTGGTGCTCGTTAGACACCTGAGAAGAGAGAGAGAGAGAGAGAGAGAGAGAGGTGTGTGTGTGTGTGTGTGTTGGGGGGAGGAGGCTGTGTCTAGGTTTTCCTCAGTGGTCGCACGCGCTCCTCGGTGCGCTGTAGGAGACACGAGCGGACGCACGAGGCAGCCGGAGTGGATTAAGAGGGAGACGCGCGTGCCTTTACGCACCAAGCAGCTCCGGTGTGGAGCACGCGGATTTAACGGGTCCCACAGATGCGCGTTATTATCACCATCATCATAATTATCAGTGTCGGTGACGTTAACGTGAGCGGACAGAGCGGGAAGAGACGAGAGCGGAAGCTGTCTGACGTCCAAACTCCGGTCCCGGTGTCACACCGACCGACCGACCAAGCGAGCGAGCGAGCACCGGGGGAAAGTTGGAGTAACGCGGCGGAGCTCGTGGATGTTTAACGAGGAAAAGTGTTTTCATGTCACCGGATGAACCGTGGATACTCCGACACGCGCTGCTGCACCGGAATATGCGGTCCATAACGGACTCCGTGCGGGTCTGAGTCCACCGAGGAGGCGGAGGAGGAGGAGTGGGGGTGGAGGTGGTCCAGGCTCTCCCCGTTATACCGTCTCCAGGGGTATCTGCTCGCCTCCAACATGTCGCTGTTTGCCGGGAGAGAGTGAGAGACACACCGGGGAGACAGAGCGAGAGAACCGGAGCGGACAGCCCGGGAGACCGACCCTGATCCGTCTGCATGACCTGTGGGATTACCGCCGGACTCGACATGATCCTGATCCACGTCGTCACTTTGCTGCTCGTGCTGGGTGAGTAAACACGCACGCACGCACGCACGCACACATTCACAGCTCCATGAAAGCTGCACGAGGAGTCAGACTGCATTCAGATGGAGGTCCCGCGTCATTAAAACACTTCACCTGTACACACACACACACACACACACACACACACACACACACACACACACACTCTGCATACAGTCCTATTGTGGTTGCAGACTGTGGAGGGTGGAGGAACTCCGTCACAGGTCAGAATGCTGTTCAGATGAAGTAAAAGAACTCCACCTGTGTTTGATTCATCGATGGATCGATCATCAGTGTTTGATTTAAAGAACAAAAAATAAACAAAGATTTTATTTTAATGAAATTCTTTTCAATTTTATTTATTTTAAACAAAATCAAACTCTTTGATGTTTCTGTTCATTTATTGGCTGATAGTCTGATGATGTCAGCTGATTGGTCAGAGCAGTCTTTGGTCTGAGGTGGAGCTGTCCTTGGTCTGAGGTGGAGCTGTCTTTGGTCTGAGGTGGAGCTGTCTTTAGTCTGAGGTGGTGCTGTCCTGGTCTGGTCTGAGGTGGGGCTGTCTTTAGTCTGAGGTGGAGATGTCCTTGGTCTGGTCTGAGGTGGTGCTGTCCTGGTCTGGTCTGAGGTGGAGCTGTCTTTAGTCTGAGGTGGAGCTGTCTTTAGTCTGAGGTGGAGCTGTCCTTGGTCTGGTCTGAGGTGGTGCTGTTCTTGGTCTGGTCTGAGGTGGTGCTGTCCTTGGTCTGGTCTGAGGTGGTGCTGTTCTTGGTCTGAGGTGGTGCTGTCCTTGGTCTGGTCTGAGGTGGGGCTGTCTTTAGTCTGAGGTGGTGCTGTCTTTGGTCTGAGGTGGTGCTGTCTTTAGTCTGAGGTGGTGCTGTCTTTGGTCTGAGGTGGTGCTGTCTTTGGTCTGAGGTGGTGCTGTCTTTGGTCTGAGGTGGTGCTGTCTTTAGTCTGAGGTGGTGCTGTCTTTGGTCTGAGGTGGAGCTGTCCTTGGTCTGGTCTGAGGTGGTGCTGTCTTGGTCTGGTCTGAGGTGGTGCTGTTCTTGGTCTGGTCTGAGGTGGAGCTGTCCTTGGTCTGGTCTGAGGTGGGGCTGTCTTTAGTCTAGGTGGTGCTGTTTAGTCTGAGGTGGGAGCTGTCTTTAGTCTGAGGTGGTGCTGTCTTTAGTCTGAGGTGGAGCTGTCTTTAGTCTGAGGTGGTGCTGTCTTTGGTCTGAGGTGGAGCTGTCTTTGGTCTGAGGTGGAGCTGTCTTTAGTCTGAGGTGGTGCTGTCCTGGTCTGGTCTGAGGTGGGGCTGTCTTTAGTCTGAGGTGGAGATGTCCTTGGTCTGGTCTGAGGTGGTGCTGTCCTGGTCTGGTCTGAGGTGGAGCTGTCTTTAGTCTGAGGTGGAGCTGTCTTTAGTCTGAGGTGGAGCTGTCCTTGGTCTGGTCTGAGGTGGTGCTGTCCTTGGTCTGGTCTGAGGTGGTGCTGTTCTTGGTCTGAGGTGGTGCTGTCCTTGGTCTGGTCTGAGGTGGGGCTGTCTTTAGTCTGAGGTGGTGCTGTCTTTGGTCTGAGGTGGTGCTGTCTTTAGTCTGAGGTGGTGCTGTCTTTGGTCTGAGGTGGTGCTGTCTTTGGTCTGAGGTGGAGCTGTCTTTGGTCTGGTCTGAGGTGGTGCTGTCTTTAGTCTGAGGTGGTGCTGTCTTTGGTCTGAGGTGGAGCTGTCCTTGGTCTGGTCTGAGGTGGTGCTGTCTTTGGTCTGAGGTGGTGCTGTTCTTGGTCTGGTCTGAGGTGGAGCTGTCCTTGGTCTGGTCTGAGGTGGGGCTGTCCTTGGTCTGGTCTGAGGTGGGGCTGTCTTTAGTCTGAGGTGGAGCTGTCTTTAGTCTGAGGTGGTGCTGTCTTTAGTCTGAGGTGGAGCTGTCTTTAGTCTGAGGTGGTGCTGTCTTTGGTCTGAGGTGGTGCTGTCTTTGGTCTGAGGTGGAGCTGTCTTTAGTCTGAGGTGGTGCTGTCCTGGTCTGGTCTGAGGTGGGGCTGTCTTTAGTCTGAGGTGGAGATGTCCTTGGTCTGGTCTGAGGTGGTGCTGTCCTGGTCTGGTCTGAGGTGGAGCTGTCTTTAGTCTGAGGTGGAGCTGTCCTTGGTCTGGTCTGAGGTGGTGCTGTTCTTGGTCTGGTCTGAGGTGGTGCTGTCCTTGGTCTGGTCTGAGGTGGTGCTGTTCTTGGTCTGGTCTGAGGTGGTGCTGTCCTTGGTCTGAGGTGGAGCTGTCCTTGGTCTGGTCTGAGGTGGTGCTGTTCTTGGTCTGGTCTGAGGTGGGGCTGTCTTTAGTCTGAGGTGGTGCTGTCTTTGGTCTGAGGTGGTGCTGTCTTTAGTCTGAGGTGGAGCTGTCTTTAGTCTGAGGTGGTGCTGTCTTTGGTCTGAGGTGGTGCTGTCTTTGGTCTGGTCTGAGGTGGTGCTGTTCTTGGTCTGAGGTGGAGCTGTCCTTGGTCTGGTCTGAGGTGGGGCTGTCTTTAGTCTGAGGTGGTGCTGTCTTTAGTCTGAGGTGGAGCTGTCTTTGGTCTGAGGTGGTGCTGTCTTTGGTCTGAGGTGGTGCTGTTCTTGGTCTGGTCTGAGGTGGAGCTGTCCTTGGTCTGGTCTGAGGTGGGGCTGTCTTTAGTCTGAGGTGGTGCTGTCTTTAGTCTGAGGTGGTGCTGTCTTTGGTCTGAGGTGGTGCTGTCTTTGGTCTGAGGTGGTGCTGTCTTTAGTCTGAGGTGGTGCTGTCTTTGGTCTGAGGTGGTGCTGTCTTTGGTCTGAGGTGGTGCTGTCCTGGTCTGAGGTGGAGCTGTCCTTGGTCTGGTCTGAGGTGGTGCTGTCTTTGGTCTGGTCTGAGGTGGTGCTGTCTTTGGTCTGGTCTGAGGTGGTGCTGTCTTTAGTCTGAGGTGGAGCTGTCCTTGGTCTGGTCTGAGGTGGTGCTGTCTTTGGTCTGGTCTGAGGTGGAGCTGTCCTTGGTCTGGTCTGAGGTGGTGCTGTCTTTGGTCTGGTCTGAGGTGGAGCTGTCTTTGGTCTGGTCTGAGGTGGAGCTGTCCTTGGTCTGGTCTGAGGTGGAGCTGTCCTTGGTCTGGTCTGAGGTGGAGCTGTCCTTGGTCTGGTCTGAGGTGGAGCTGTCTTTGGTCTGGTCTGAGGTGGAGCTGTCCTTGGTCTGGTCTGAGGTGGAGCTGTCCTTGGTCTGGTCTGAGGTGGAGCTGTCCTTGGTCTGGTCTGAGGTGGAGCTGTCCTTGGTTTGGTCTTAGGTGGTGCTGTCTTTGGTCTGGTCTTAGGTGGTGCTGTCTTTGGTCTGGTCTGACGTAGTCTCTGTGACGTCCCCATTTTCACATCTGCTGTGAAGTTGGACATTTGAACATGGGGACTTATGGAGACTGACTCACTTCTGGAGCCAGCCTCAAGTGGACGTTAGAGGAACTGCAGTTAGATTAACTGTAACAGTTCACACACTTGCTGTGTGTTGTGGTTCTGTCTTTGGGTCTTTGGTCTTTTGTCTTTGGGTCTTTGGTCTTTTGTCTTTGGGTCTTTTGTCTTTGGGTCTTTGGTCTTTGGTCTTTGGGTCTTTGGTCTTTTGTCTTTGGGTCTTTGGTCTTTGGTCTTTGGTGGTGATGAAAGCTTGGCTGATAAGATAACATATAAGAACATGTTCATGTTTGTGGGATTATCAGTGGACAGAGAGTTTCTGCTTTACTTTGATTTACGTGACAATAAATATATAAATATTTGAATATATAAATATATAAATATTTGAATATCTAAATATATAAATATTTGAATATATAAATATATAAATATTTGTCTTGTGTTGATCAGACAAACAGTTTACAGACGTCATGTCTCTCTGATGTTTCACTATTTTCTGACATTTTCTGGAGCCGATGATTCATCGAGAGCAGCAGATAATAATTATTGTCGTGTCCGTTACTCTGCTGATTGTTAGCTCAATGAGTTGCTTAATTAAACATGTTTATATGTTTGTGCTAGGCCACAAAAAGTTTGAATTGTTTTGTTCTATAAATATCAGAAGACACGTCGTGTTCTGTTCGACACAAAGATGAGTCAAAGAAAGGATCGTGTGATTTAAACGTATTTAACGTATAAAGTTTAAAATAAAGGTCAGAGCCTCTCAGGTATTCCCAGCAGACATCACAGAGACGTGACCCGAGCTGCCTCAGCGGTGCTCCCGGTCCTGGTTCTGTCTCAGCTCGTCACGGAGCTGTCAGCGCACAGCTCGAGGTAAACATTCATATCAGACCTGACCAAAGTGTTCTTATCTCGTCCCCGCGACGCTCCGTTAATTGGACTCCACCTGCGTGTTATTGTCACCGCGTTAATGGAAGCTGTTGAACCGCCTGGCAAAGGCCAAGCTCGTACACGGAGGCTGCAGCTGATTCACGGCCGCCTGACGCGACATTTGTTTCTGTCCGTCACCGTGCGTATTTAATTACTCATTTTAGAGAGAGTCAGCTGGCTCCTTATCATGACTCATGGTTTAAAGTTATATACAGGTTGATATACGCAGATTTATTTCAGTCAGCAGTCGTATACTCACTTCTAAATCCTCTTTGAATCATTGCTGGACTGCAAGATGAGTTTTTTGAGGATGGTGAAGGCACAGAGAAGAGACAGAGTTTTCATGAGTGGTTGGAGTAAAGAATAATAAGTACTTCAGTCAGAGTGCATCATCATGGAGTCGTTTCACCATCTGTGGGTCAGTATTGATTATAAAATCTGCAGCTCTTCTGTGGCTGATGTTGATTTCATAATGATCCAGCAGAAGTTGTTTTTGGTGAGCTGAAGATGTATGAGCAGTCTGACATGTCTCTGTTCATGACGCAACGAGTTTGGCCAGGGACCCCTCACAGGAGGACCCCCTTATAATCCTCACGCTGATTAAAAATGTTTACTGCCACAGGAATTATTAATATTTTATAGCTTGGCTGGCTTCGTAACTTCATTTCCTAGTACCTGAAGACACATGACGCATTTTGGTCTTCCATCGTTGTTCTCAATAAAACCAAACTCGAGGTAACTGTCATCATATTTTCTATGTTTAGCCGGTTTGGCCTTTGCATCATGTGATCATGTGAGTTAAATATGTGTTCACTGTGCGAGCAAAGCGTCACAATCATTTCAGGAATCTAAGTGAGCGTTATTGGCTCAGAATTATTTATTTTTTTTATTATTGACGTAGTGGTCCCCACTTTTCAAATGATACGCCATAACTTTATTAATGTATTGCTAATTTTTTTCCACAGACCCCCAACCTATGGCTCATTGACCCCCAGGGGGTCTGGGAGCCCCAGTTTGAGAATCATGGCTTTACTGGACGGTATGCGTATAAACTATAAACTGTGTAAATAAATGTAGAGTGTGTCTGACATACATTATTATTGACACTGCAGCAGCACAGAGACTTCAATACAGTTAGTCAAAGGCAGGCTTGAGGTTGCCAAGCAACCAGGGTCAGCTGCAGGTCAGAGCAATTAACTGCAGCTGTGCTCTGTCTGTGTGTGAGTGACTGCTGAGAGACACAGAAAATCTCTAAATGAACCCCCTCCAACTAGTGGACACTAATGCCAAACGGTAGGTCGTATCAAAAAGCCCAAATGACCGTGAGCATCCTCATCTTGTCGACCATGTGAATGCTGAATTTCAGCGTCTAAAGTTAAAAAATGTGACCTGGGGAGAGAGAGAAAGAACAGGTGCCCCGTGCTCCTTTGGGAAATTTCTCCTCTCCAGTTTACATGGGAGTAGATGGGGCTGTCGGTGGGTGATCCTGGTGCATCAGTGCGTCTCCCGCCAAAACTAAAAGTCTGACAGCTTCAGCAGTGATATCGCTGCATAGCCCATGAATTTTCCTACGTTTCTATGTATAAATTATTTCTGTAGAGTGACATTTTGGCCACGAGAGCCGTTTGCAAATGTACATATTTTTTGACAAATGTTTCTCTCCCTCTCCACTCTAGCGATGATGTCACCCACTCTAGCTCTGGAACATTCTACCAATACACACCCATTGTAAATGTTGCCGTGGTTTTTGGTGATTTTTGGCAAAACCGTTTGGTGAAACTCTTAGAAAAGTCACAGCACACCATTCCCGACCGAGCCGGTCATTTTGATACCTTTTTTGTGTATGTGCGACCAAAACTGCGGGAGGAGTAGCGCGCCGAAATTCCAGGAATACGTCAGAATAATAAGTATGGGAATAGTGATATACCCACTTCTCCAGACATGACCACACCGCTGAGTATAACAAGATAACTTATATTGTTTGTTACACCATAATGTTACAGTGTTATCACAACTGGAAACGTTTAAAGTTTTACCATATAACGATAACAAGGTAACTGTTCTTGTTGTTACGTGAAATCTGTCATGCTATGATGTGATTCATTGAAGATTTATTGGTATAACTTCATCAGATTCACTAGTATAACGTCATGTTTCATTGGCACACACAAAAAAATATTTAGGCCACTTATGCATTTCAGTTACATAGAAAACATTTTTTAGAGTGTGTAACATGATCACTTCACGTTATAAAGCGGTAACTTTTATTGTTTCATCGTGAAGAAAAGAAACTGAACTTAAACTGAACTTTTCCGTTTCTAACTGCGACTAAAATAAGTTCAGACACAACAAAGCTGGAACATGTCACAGATTAAAGATGAGCCTCACTCAGCCTGTATTTGTGTCTGTCGTGGAGGTGATTTGATTTTAACATCAGCTGCTCTGCTCAGTGCTTTCAGTCTGTATGAGTCATTCTTCAGTTCAGTAATAAAAAACCACAATGAGCTTCTGTTTCTCTGTGAACCGGCTGCTCCTGCTGTCATTTAAATCCTGTCCAGAGCGACGTCCTTGTATTTTAAAGTGGATCTCTGAGTTTTGGAGAGAGGAGCTGCTTGTTCTACTTTATTTTTATCAGCCTGGTGAAATTTGACCTGCAGGAGACTCAGTCAGCTCGACACGCTGAACGTTCACAACGAATCTCTTAGGAAGGAAACGAAGAGCCGCCATGATTTATGGAAAATAAACTACAATTATTAATTATTATTAATGAACTGTCCTTTAAAGGGACAGTTCAGGTTGTACAACGTTCTGTTTGAAGCAGACAGGATTAAACAAAACAATGTTGTGCTGTGGACGGAGGCAACAAAACAGATTTTCAAACATCGATATGAGTCTGAGTGCAGGATATATATTTAGAATATACCATCCATGCTCTGTTCAAAGCCTTCAGACTTCATCATTTTACCTCACCAACACCGCTGCCTTGATTGGTTAGTTTGTGTTTTTCTGTGCTGTTTTAACGTGAAGCAGAAACTCCCACGTCCTCCAGGTAAAATGTTTTTGTGAAAGGAGTCAGGTGGTTTGGAGAGCGAGAGGCTGTCTGACATCAACGTAAAGCAGTGAAAGTATTCTAAATATGGCTTTAAAACTTCACTGATAGATGATGGATTGCTTTGCAGGCCGTTTCGTTGTTTCCAGTTTGTGTTGTCACGACTTATTTATTCATCGTGGAGTGACGGAGAGGGCAGAGCTGCCTCATTGCTGCCTTCTTTATGTCGAGCTCTGATATGTGTCCATTAAATTGGTTTTGGCTGGAAGCTAAAAGCAGTGATGGTTTTATTTATGAAGATAGGCAGACAGACAGACAGACAGACAGACAGGCAGACAGGCAGGCAGACAGGCAGACAGGCAGGCAGGCAGGCAGACAGACAGGCAGGCAGACAGGCAGACAGGCAGGCAGACAGGCAGACAGGCAGGCAGGCAGGCAGGCAGGGAGGGAGGGAGGCAGGCAGGCAGGCAGGCAGGCAGGCAGGCAGACAGGCAGGCAGGCAGGCAGGCAGGCAGACAGACAGACAGGCAGGCAGGCAGGCAGACAGGCAGGCAGGCAGACAGGCAGGCAGGCAGGCAGACAGACAGGCAGGCAGACAGGCAGGTAGACAGGCAGACAGGCAGGCAGACAGGCAGACAGGCAGGCAGGCAGACAGGCAGGCAGGCAGGCAGACAGGCAGGCAGGCAGGCAGGCAGGCAGACAGACAGACAGATAGACAGACAGGGAGTGTTCAGAGAAGCCAAATGAAAGAAGAGTTGAACAGAGGAGCCTCGACACTGTAATCACTGTATTTGAACAGAGTAAAGGATCAGATGTCACCATCAGGAGGCCTCCTGGATTCTTTGTAGAAACTTTTAGATGTCATCATCATGAATGTCTGCAGTGATTGGTCGATGAGTTAATCAATAAACAAATTTAATGAAATGGATTTAACAAAAAATGTTAGGAAGTGTTTCCATGGTTCCCATGTCTATTATACATCATAAACATCCATCCATCCATCATCCATCCATCATCTATCATCCATCATCCATCCATCATCTATCATCCATCATCCATCCATCATCCATCATCCATCATCCATCCATCATCTATCATCCATCATCCATCCATCATCTATCATCCATCATCCATCCATCATCTATCATCCATCATCCATCCATCATCCATCCATCATCTATCATCATCATCCATCCATCATCCATCATCCATCCATCATCTATCATCATCATCCATCCATCATCCATCATCCATCCATCATCTATCATCCATCATCCATCCATCATCTATCATCCATCCATCATCTATCATCCATCATCCATCCATCCATCCATCATCTATCATCATCATCCATCCATCCATCCATCATCCATCATCTATCATCCATCATCCATCCATCCATCCATCATCTATCATCATCATCCATCCATCCATCCATCATCCATCCATCATCTATCATCCATCATCCATCCATCCATCCATCATCCATCATCCATCCATCATCTATCATCCATCATCTATCATCCATCATCCATCCATCATCCATCCATCATCTATCATCATCATCCATCCATCATCCATCCATCATCTATCATCATCATCCATCCATCATCCATCATCCATCCATCATCTATCATCCATCATCCATCCATCATCCATCATCCATCCATCATCTATCATCCATCATCCATCCATCCATCCATCATCTATCATCATCATCCATCCATCCATCCATCATCTATCATCCATCATCCATCCATCTATCATCCATCATCCATCCATCATCTATCATCTATCATCCATCATCCATCCATCATCCATCCATCATCCATCATCCATCATCCATCCATCATCTATCATCCATCATCCATCCATCATCCATCCATCATCCATCCATCATCTATCATCCATCATCCATCCATCATCCATCCATCATCCATCATCCATCATCCATCCATCATCTATCATCCATCATCCATCCATCATCCATCCATCATCCATCCATCATCTATCATCATCATCCATCCATCATCCATCATCCATCCATCATCTATCATCCATCATCCATCCATCATCTATCATCATCATCCATCCATCCATCCATCATCTATCATCCATCATCCATCCATCATCTATCATCCATCATCCATCCATCATCTATCATCCATCATCCATTATCTATCATCCATCATCCATTATCTATCATCCATCATCCATCCATCATCTATCATCTATCATCCATCATCCATCCATCATCCATCCATCATCTATCATCATCATCCATCCATCATCTATCATCATCATCCATCCATCATCTATCATCCATCATCCATCCATCATCTATCATCATCATCCATCCATCATCCATCATCCATCCATCATCTATCATCCATCATCCATCCATCATCCATCATCTATCATCCATCATCCATCCATCATCTATCATCCATCATCCATCCATCCATCCATCATCTATCATCCATCATCCATCCATCATCTATCATCCATCATCCATCCATCATCTATCATCCATCATCCATTATCTATCATCCATAATCCATCCATCATCTATCATCTATCATCCATCCATCATCTATCATCCATCATCCATCCATCATCTATCATCATCATCCATCATCCATCCATCATCTATCATCCATCATCCATCCATCATCTATCATCATCATCCATCCATCATCTATCATCATCATCCATCCATCATCTATCATCCATCATCCATCCATCATCTATCATCCATCATCCATCCATCATCTATCATCCATCATCCATCATCCATCCATCATCTATCATCATCATCCATCCATCCATCATCCATCCATCATCTATCATCCATCATCCATCCATCATCTATCATCCATCATCCATCATCCATCCATCATCTATCATCATCATCCATCCATCCATCATCCATCCATCATCTATCATCCATCATCCATCCATCATCTATCATCATCATCCATCCATCATCTATCATCCATCATCCATCCATCATCTATCATCCATCATCCATCCATCATCTATCATCATCATCCATCCATCATCTATCATCCATCATCCATCATCCATCATCTATCATCCATCATCCATCCATCATCTATCATCCATCATCCATCATCCATCCATCATCTATCATCATCATCCATCCATCCATCATCCATCCATCATCTATCATCATCATCCATCCATCATCTATCATCATCATCATCCATCCATCATCTATCATCCATCATCCATCCATCATCTATCATCCATCATCCATCCATCATCCATCCATCATCTATCATCCATCATCCATCCATCATCTATCATCCATCATCCATCCATCATCCATCCATCATCCATCATCCATCATCCATCCATCATCCATCATCCATCCATCATCCATCCATCATCTATCATCCATCCATCATCCATCCATCATCTATCATCATCATCATCCATCCATCATCCATCCATCATCTATCATCCATCATCCATCATCCATCATCCATCATCCATCCATCATCCATCATCCATCCATCATCCATCATCCATCATCCATCCATCATCCATCCTCTGATATCTGGACATACAGAAGTGATTTGATAAGCAGCTTCATGTGTCAGTCTGTGATTATTTAACGAACTGTCAGACGAACAAACAAGCGACAGTCGAGGCTGCGATTGTCTCTCGTGTCGTTGGATTGTTTCGACTTGTTGGTGACTGAATCTTTAAATGAAGTTTAAACATTTATCGAGCGTTCATATGAGGAGTCACATGACCTGCAGCTCTAGGATACCAAACAGACTTCTTCTTTGTTAACTCGCGTTACTTTGAACTGCAAACCTTTGTCTTTATTTGAACGTCATCGATCAGCTGACTGAAACTGAACTGCAGCGCTGCACGGGAAAAAAGGAAGTCACTGCCAAAATGTTGTGACGTATTGAGTTTCTGTTGAGTATCAGTGGCCGTGTTTTAGATGATGGCACTGACAGGTGGAGTAAATATGTGAAGAAGAGAGCTCTGCAGGCTTTGCCCTGGGTTTTACCTCTCAGGCTAGCTACAGGATGACCTCCCTTAAGGTTGTTGTGCCGTAAGCAGCCTGGGAGGACCTGGAGACATGATTCAGGGCTGAAAAACATTTTCCAAACATCAGATATAAAGTTCAGCTTTTAAACAAACACGCCTTGTTACAGTCAGGATCGTCTTCCTGTTTCAGTCTGCACAGGTTTCCATGTTTGGACCAATAACTGCTGATTCCTCACATTCTGATTGAACTCCGAACTTCTTTGTCTCGTTCTCTTGTCTAACTCTGTTGAACCGTCGCTCAGCGTTTTTGTTCTCCACGTCTCTCAGACAGCTGACTGCACCGAGTCAGACAAAATCAAAGACAGTAAAGACGAGATCTGTCAAAACATTAGTGCATGTTACATTTTCAACAACCAAATGTATCATAGTTATCTTTAGAAATACAGTTTGCCGCCACATTAACGTAACAAAGATAACATACATACAGAACAACATAACATATCCTGCTGTTAGAAACTGAACACGATCAGCTGATAACAAACCTGATCAGCCACTGTCAGTAATCAATACACAACCACTAATCAAACCAATAACTAACATTCAGACAACATTCAGACAACCATATCGTACTTAACAGTTACCGAGTGTTTCTGTAGCGTTGACAGAACGTTCCAAAATAAACATATTAGCGGTCTTCCTTACGTGTCTGTAAAAACACATCACAAAACTTTACATGTAAAGTCGTAAAGCTGCTGTCTGCTGACCTGGACTTCACCTGAGCACCAAGCCAACACTACAACACAAGAAACTGTGTTTCTGTGCAAACTTTACATTTTGGATTTAAGAACTCTCTACCAACGTTATTTGAGTGTTAGACGAGCGTTATTTGAGTGTTAGACGAGCGTAGGAATGAGGCCAGCATCTCAAACATGAAGGTTTCTCTCTACAATAAGAGCTGCTTGTTGGATCAGATACACGCTGAATTAAACACTGTTTATTCACTGTCTGCTTCCTGTTTGATGCTGAAGAGAGCACAGCAACCTTCTGGAAATATGAAACATGTTTGAGACGAGGAGCAGACTGATACTTCTACCAATGCGACTGTCAGCAGACTCTTCACTGGTTCATACATGATGCTAACGGGTAGACCAACACAAGTGATGAAATAAACAAACTCATTCAGAGTTTTGCACACTGAAGCATCAAAACGCCCTCACACACACACACACACACACACATATATTAATCCTCATTAGCAGAATATCCTCTCACTCTTAATTATCTCTCTCCCTGCAGATGTGTGTGTGTGTGACTCGGAGTTGGGCCCGCCCGGGTGGAGGGAACCTCTGGACTGCGTCCGAGCCTCTGAACTGTGCAACCAGAACAGCCAGTGCAGCTCACGTTACCGGATCATGCGCCAGTGCCTCTCTGGCGGGGACAAGGAGCGCAGCGCCATGCTGGCCTCCAAGGAGTGCCAGGGGGCGCTGGAGGTGCTGCAGGACTCGCCGCTGTACGACTGCCGCTGCAAGAGGGGCATGAAGAAAGAGCTGCAGTGTCTCCAGAACTACTGGAGCATCCACATGGGTCTGACTGAGGGTAAGCTGCCAACACACAGCCGTGCGCAGAGTTAATTAGGCCTCCTGCTGCCTGTTGATTTCTCCTCAGTGTTTGGAGCTGGCGGATGAAACAGAGCCGTGTTTTTGTGAGAACTTCACGTATGCAGAGATCGAAGAGGGCGCTGCATCGATTGTTGTGTGGGTTTGACTTCTGCCTCAAGTGTAGAGCAGAAATATGTTGCTGTGTTTTCTACTTATTTAAAGATGAACTCCGTCTTTACAGCTCAGCGTAGAGTTTAAAGTGTCCATGAAGTGTTTGTGTCCTCTGTCCTCCAGTGTCTGTCCAACACTGACACAAAGTCATGTTTCAGTATTTTCAGGTATTCTTCGTGGTGTTTTAGAGTTTGTCATAATAGTGTTTGGAATAACGTTTGATTTACAGACTTTATGATGGACAGATTGATAAGTACTGAACCGCTAACCGTGGTTAGCTCACTCAGTTAGCCGTAACAGAACTTCCTGTTTTATGAACTCTGCTTCCTGTTTGATGGAGACTGAAGTTTGAAAACGTGGAGTTAGAAAGAAGTGAGCTTAAAGCAAAGCAACTTAACTGGCAGTGCATTTTGGGAAATGTAGGCAACAAGGAGAAAGAATGTGTGGACGAAAAAGACTGAACAGCAACAACAACGACAGAACAGAATATTGATGTTGTTGTTGTCATTGTTGTTGTCACTGTTATTGTCGTTGTTGTCATTGTTGTTGTCACTGTTATTGTCACTGTTATTGTCGTTGTTGTCATTGTTGTTGTCATTGTTGTTGTTGTTGTTGTCATTGTTGTTGTCATTGTTGTTGTTGTTGTTGTCACTGTTATTGTCGTTGTTGTCATTGTCGTTGTCATTGTTGTTGTCACTGTTGTTGTCATTGTTGTTGTTGTTGTTGTCATTGTTGTTGTCATTGTTGTTGTCATTGTTGTGTAAACGCTCTGCAGGAAGTTGAGTGGAACAAACGAGCGACATCACATGAAGCGTTCTCTGCAGAGATGCTGCTGTTTTCTGTTTTCACCTGGCCAACATCTTTGGTTGGTTCAGATCCCACTGCTGGTCCTGCACTGTGTTCTGTGTGTGTCAGCACCGCCGATGAGGCACACACACACACACACACACACACACACTCAGTGTGTTGGCTGGCCTAGTTTGGTCTCAGCAGTGGCAGAGCTCATTAAGAGACTCTCTCTTTGTTCTCCATCCCACTAAGGACGTCTCTGTAGGGCCAGCAACACTCTCAAAGCTGCTGCGTCACACACACACACACACACACACACACACACACACACACACGCACACACACACACAGTGGCCACACACAGGACAAACATTTAAACCAGAGTTGAAATGTTGAGAAACACAAAACAAATTTAAACATCTGTAACACTGTAAATGCTGTTGTGTGTCCGTGGTGCGTTCATGTGTCTCAGTGCTGTGGTGTGTTCATGGTGTGTTCGTGTGTCTTAGTGCTGTCGTGTGTCCGTGGTGCGTTCGTGTGTCCGTGGTGCGTTCGTGTGTCTCAGTGCTCAGTGGTGTGAGGAGCTGATTTGAGGTGTTTAGCGTAGAGAAGAACGTCGTGTTAAAAAAAGGTTTGTTGAATGTTTTGAAATGTTTTGGCTCATTAACTCTGCGTGAAGACGTCCTGATGTGAGCTCGCCCCGTCGTGAGTTTGTGTATTAGTCGAGGCCTGCAGGCTGCAGCTGTTGATTAGCACTTTATCACAATTCATGTGAACAAAGTGTAAAATGAGTCAAACAAACAGCAAAGCTGCAGACTGAAAAGTCTCAAACATGACTTTTCGTCGTCGTTGGTCCAGATTCTGGAGGACAGAGGACAGGTGGGAGGAAAGGGAAGATGATCAGCGCTCATGAAGCCGTCTAATTGGACGGTTCGTCTTCCTCGAACAGGTTGATGACTTAGCGATCAATCATGTGATCGTGGCCTCGTTTAAACGTTGGATTCAGCAGTTTGATGACAGAGAAGCTTCAGTTTGAGTTTCTCCTGCTCTGCTTTTCTTCTGCGTCTCATTCATGCATGAATATTTAACGAGGCAAACGAGGATTTGTTGGATTTTCAGCTAATAGAACAGAGAGACTACAACCGAGGTTAGTTTGGATCTAGACGAGTTGTGGTCAGAGCAGCAGAGCGCACTTTGATCCATAATGCAGATTATTTGTATGTTTCTACAGAAAACCATCAACATCAGGTTGATAAGTTGAAAAGACGAGCTCCTCAGAGCTCCAACATCTCAAAGCTTGTCTCAAACACAAACATGGGAACAGTTTGTAGGTTGTTGAGGATCTCAGGTGGAACACAGGTCAGAGAGTGGAAGAGTGGAGTACAGGAGTGTAGTTTAAACCTGTAATGTGTGGAGGAGTTTGTGATGGATGGATAGATGGATGGATGGATGGATGATGGGTGTATGGATGATGGATGGATGGATGGATGGATGATGGATGGATGATGGATGGATGGATGGATGCATGGATGCATGGATGATGAATGGATGGATGGATGGATGATGGATGGATGGATGGATGGATGGATGGATGGATGGATGGATGATGGATGGATGGATGATGGGTGTATGGATGATGGATGGATGGATGGATGGATGATGGATGGATGATGGATGGATGGATGGATGCATGGATGCATGGATGATGAATGGATGGATGGATGGATGATGGATGGATGATGGGTGTATGGATGATGGATGGATGGATGGATGGATGATGGATGGATGATGGATGGATGGATGGATGGATGCATGGATGCATGGATGATGAATGGATGGATGGATGGATGATGGATGGATGGATGGATGGATGATGGATGGATGGATGGATGGATGCATGGATGCATGGATGATGAATGGATGGATGGATGCATGGATGATGAATGGATGGATAGATGGATGGATGATGGGTGTATGGATGATGGATGGATGGATGGATGGATGGATGGATGATGGATGGATGGATGGATGCATGGATGCATGGATGCATGGATGATGAATGGATGGATGATGGATGGATGGATGGATGGATGGATGGATGGATGCATGGATGCATGGATGATGAATGGATGGATGATGGATGGATGGATGATGGATGGATGGATGGATGCATGGATGCATGGATGATGAATGGATGGATGGACCACAAGAAATCAAAAACATTAAAATTAGACCAAAACTGTTTTTTGTACCAGGCTGTAAACATGTTTATTTCTGCTGTGAAGTTGGACATTTGAACATGGGGACTTATGGAGACTGACTCACTTCTGGAGCCAGCCTCAAGTGGACGACAAGAGGAACTGCAGTTTTTGACACTTCCTGTGTTTGCTTCACTTCACATCCACGGTGGAGGTCGACGCTCGGCTCTATGCTAGTAATGTCAGAGAACAACTGTCCAATCGGAGCAGAGGATGTAAATGACGTGCACATGTATGGACTGATTGCGGTACGTGCGTTGTGTTTAATCCGTGTTGATGTCTTTATACATTATTATTACAGAGCAGCTCTACGTACAGGACTTGAAGCTGAAGCTGCTGCTAACGTCTTGGTCCTGGGGTCAGAACAACCTTCTTCCATCTTCCATTCATTTATCTCCAGCTTGTTGAAACAACGCGTTATTATTAATTAATAGAGACGAGTCTCCTGTCGTCTGATTAAACATCACAGTTTGTAGCAGCTCGAGGTAACAGGAGGAGGATCGGTGCAGATAAAAGAGCGATATCTGGGGAATTAGATCAAAGTATGATGGCTGCAGATGACAGAGGAAGAAGCAATTTGAAGACGAGGGACAGAAAGAGGAGCAAATGGAGTGCAGAGATCAGAAAGATAGAGGGCAGGATGAAACCTCCGATATCTGTTTCCTGACACACTTTCTGTGTGTTAAAGGACACGCGAGTCTATCTGGACGGAGGTTAAACTGGCTTCCTGCTTTTTAAAAGCCTGTTTGAAGGTCTGCCGTCACGTTGGAGGTTTAAACTCGGCCTGATTGTGAAGTTTGACGCTGTGAAACGCTCCATGAATCACCGTCTGAGTGTTTCATTACAGCCCGTCGAGGAGATGTATGGAGATTTGATTTTTGATTGTTCCACAATGATCCATCACTTTGCTCCTGACGGCTGACGTTAGCCTGCTGTGCTGTTTGTTGTTTTCTGGCCCATTAAAGCTGGAGAATGGAGATCATTACCCTATTAATGTTACACTGAGTGTCTGTGTGTGTGTGTGTGTGTGTGTGTGTGTGTGTGTGGAAATAAAGACCATTTAAATCAAAGACAGACACACCAAGAGGAAGTCACGCTTTATTCATCATTCGTACGTCTGTTCTCACACTATGTAACTTTGGGCTCCGGGTCGGGAGAAGTACGTAACGCTTTACGGCACTAAGTCACACACCACCAACTATTTCACTGATTTTGGTGAAACTGGATCATATTTTATGGAGAAAATGTTTTCTGGTTTTCCCTCTGATGTCCTCCGGCTGCTCCGCCTCAACTCTGTGATTTACAGAGTTTATGATGGACAGTGAAGTAAACTCCTGACAACTGTAGCTGCTGTTAGCTAATGTTAGCTCAGTTTGTTAGCTGCTGTTAGCTCAGTTTGTTAGCCGGGCTGCCTGGACTGTAAGTTCAGAGCACCAGGGGAGTGTTGGTGTTTGTACCACAGGAGTTTTGGACCACCGGGAAGAAGAAGAAAAAGAAGAAGAAGAAGAAGAAGAAGAAGAAGAAGAGGAAGAGGAGGTTTACAGGTCAGCAGCTTCTATGGACATAATGGCAGAGGAGAAGAGAGTGAAGAGGACGTTGACGGAGGAAGCTAAGAAGAGAAAAGGAGAGAGTGAGCGAGCAAGAAGCCGCCGGACAAGAGTAAATCTGGGACTGACTTTTAGTGGTTGGTGAGAGCTTGGTGAAATAAAAGGCTGAAAGACAGACGCCGAGCTGGGCTGACTGCTGTTGGACTAGTCAGTAATATTAGCTGGCTGCTGGAGAGAGTGAGCGAGCAAGAAGCCTTTTCCGTTCACTCACAGATGACACAGTAAATCATCAGTAATAAACTTTATTTTGATTTGAATCAGTTCGTCTGTATTTTGGTGGCGGTGTGTGTGTTTTGCTGTTTTCAGTTCTGTGGGAGGAAAAGAAGAAAACGACGAGACATTTAAGACAAATGGCTTCTTTCCTGAGTCACCAATCTTCAGAGATGTTCAGGGCAAATAACTTTCTGCATCAACAGTCTCCCTTTTATAGAAGAAATATGTAGCAAGTGACACAAATAGAAGAGTGCACAGCAGACTGAGAGAACAGCAGGAAGAAAGTCAATTACCAACCTGATCACAGAATAAATGCACTCACGACAGACATGAAAGCACCAACAGGTAACGTTTGGAGAGCGTTGAGTGAGTCAGCAGATCGAGGTGAAATCGAGGCCGGCCTCCCGGTTAACTCACGGAGAGCGGAGAGAGTTTCAGGTGAAAGAAGAGTGAGGCGAAGATAATTCATCTCCTCGTGAATCAATTTGATACACTCATGAAAAGCTTTGATAAAAAAAAACATTGATTTTAATCCCTTTGAAATCAACTCGGACAAAAAAAACAGTTTGCAGATGAAAGCACGACAGATGATCAGAAACATAAACCCTTTGTGCTGCGACACAAGCTGCATTATGACGGGTTTTATCTTGAACGAGGAGTCTGGCTGTGACTCGAGGGCGGCTGGAGTGTGGAAGTCTTTTCAGTAATCTGCGCAGGGATTGGTCTAATCTGTCCCCCGGAGGGAGGCACATTGAGGAGGGCAGGCGTCCCTGCCGGCAGCAGCATTAGTCACGGGTAACTCGGTAACGCGGCGAGCTGGTTCTTCCACCTCTGCTCTGAGCTCCTGCTGGGACTGAAGCACACGGACGACGACCCGGCCCGTGAAATGACTCTATCGCCTGCTGCTACCGCCGGTCAGGTGACTGCATCTCTGGAGGGTCAGAGGAAGCAGCTGTGGAGGACGTATGTCTAAACACTGAGGTCCAACCGGTGTCATTTCCTGGGAGCTGATATGATTAGAAACACCGGCAGCTGAGGACAGGATCTCAAACTGAGGACGGGATCTCAAACTGAAGACGGGATCTCAGACTGAGGACGGGTTCTCAAACTGAGGATGGGATCTCAAACTGAGGACGGGTTCTCAAACTGAGGATGGGATCTCAAACTGAGGACGGGTTCTCAAACTGAGGACGGGATCTCAAACTGAAGATGGGATCTCAGACTGAGGACGGGTTCTCAAACTGAGGACGGGATCTCAAACTGAGGACGGGATCTCAAACTGAGGACGGGTTCTCAAACTGAAGACGGGATCTCAAACTGAGGACGGGATCTCAGACTGAGGACGGGATCTCAAACTGAAGACGGGATCTCAGACTGAGGACGGGTTCTCAAACTGAGGATGGGATCTCAAACTGAAGATGGGATCTCAGACTGAGGACGGGTTCTCAAACTGAGGACGGGATCTCAAACTGAGGACGGGATCTCAAACTGAGGACGGGTTCTCAAACTGAGGACGGGATCTCAAACTGAAGATGGGATCTCAGACTGAGGACGGGTTCTCAAACTGAGGACGGGATCTCAAACTGAGGACGGGATCTCAAACTGAGGACGGGTTCTCAAACTGAAGACGGGATCTCAAACTGAGGACGGGTTCTCAAACTGAGGACGGGATCTCAGACTGAGGACGGGATCTCAAACTGAAGACGGGATCTCAGACTGAGGACGGGTTCTCAAACTGAGGACGGGATCTCAAACTGAGGACGGGATCTCAAACTGAGGACGGGATCTCAAACTGAGGACGGGATCTCAAACTGAAGACGGGATCTCAAACTGAGGACGGGATCTCAAACTGAAGATGGGATCTCAAACTGAGGACGGGATCTCAAACTGAGGACGGGATCTCAAACTGAAGACGGGATCTCAAACTGAGGACGGGTTCTCAAACTGAGGACGGGATCTCAAACTGAAGACGGGATCTCAAACTGAAGACGGGATCTCAAACTGAGGACGGGATCTCAAACTGAAGACGGGATCTCAAACTGAGGACGGGATCTCAAACTGAGGACGGGATCTCAAACTGAGGACGGGTTCTCAAACTGAGGATGGGTTCTCAAACTGAGGACAGGATCTCAAACTGAGGACGGGCTTTCAAACTGAGGACGGGCTTTCAAACTTTCAGCCCTGAGGTTCATGGTTCTCTGCTGGGAAACGGTGGATTGTTTCCTCCGGGTTGGGAGCGAGTTGCTGCCCCTAGCGAAAGAGTTCAGGTATCTTGTTCATGAGTGATGGGAAAATGCAGCATGAGATGGACCGGTGGTGTGGGGTCGGGTCGTGGTGGCAGCAGGTTTAGCAGGACGCTCCAGACGTTTTTCTTCCCAGCAACACATTCCAGCTCCTCCTGGAAGATCCCAAGCTGTTCCCAGGCTATGTAGTCCCTCCAGAAGGTTCTGGGTCTGCCCCGGGGTCTCCTCCCAGTTGGACGTGCACTGAACACCTCCAAAGAAGGCGCCCAGGAGGATCCTGATCAGTTGCTGCCCCAAGTGGAGGAGTCGAAGTATCTACAGCGTGGGCAGTACTGTGGACGTTGTACCGGACCGTTGTGGTTCAGAGGGAGCTAAAGCTCTCGATTTTCCGGTTCATCTACGTTACAACCCTCACCTATAGCCATGAGCTTTGGATAGTGACCCAAAGAATGAAACCGCAGACACAAGTGTGGTGGCCGGGCTCAGTCTTAGAGATAGAGTGAGGAGCTCAGACATCCAGAGTGAGCTCGGAGTAGAGCTGCTAGTCCTTATTGTTGAAAGGAGCCAGCTGAGGTGGTCCAACATCTGATCTGGATCCTCCTGGGCGCCTTCCTTTAGAGGTGATCAGGCAACGTCCAACTCAGAGGAGACCCCGAAGCAGACCCAGAACCTTCTGGAGGGACTACATAGCCCATCTAGCCTGGAAACGCCTTGGGATCCTCCAGGAGGAGCTGGAACATGTTGCTGGGTAGAAGGACACTGTATAATTACACATGCAGTGTATATCTAAGTGTCTTCCTTTCCCTCTGTTCAGACTGTATATATCTTAGCTTAACATATACATATATACCTCTATATATCTCTCTTCTTTTGTACATTACTCTGCACTTTTTGCTCTTCTGGTTAGAAGCTAAATTACATTTCGTTGTCTCAGTACTTTGTGCAACGACAACAAAGATAAATCTAATCTAACAAGAGCAGCTGGTCCGTGGCCCCGGGATTCAAACGATGATGCTGTGGTGTCAGTTATCAGACGTCAGACTTTCAAAATAAAAGCTTCCTGAGGAACATTTTATGAGTTTAAACAGTCACACAGAAAAACATATGACTGTATGTTTAAAGTAGATTCAACTCTTATGTTCAGTTTACCGTCTTCTAAACAGTCGATACCAATAAATCAGAGTTGATTCAGACCGCTGACGGACCTGTGCTGTCTCCCAGCGATTTTACTGGTTTACAAGACTCTTAATGGTGTTGGACCGGCCTGCATTACCAGTTCATTCTGGTTTTATAATCCTTCACGGCCTCTTAGACCTTCTGCTGCTGCTTTTTTAAATACAAACACACGAAGAAGAAAAAGCTCGGCCAGTTCCCAACACGACACGTCTGTTTCACTCTTCGTATTCATTAACTGACACATATTCTATCTTCTTAACATGATGTGATTTGATTGTGTGGTTTTATCGTGGCATGTTAGTGAATATCGGTATACGCATATTGATGATATTAAACCAGGGGGTGTAGGACTGAGGGGAAAGAACGCCAATGTACACGGTCTCAAATGAAATAGATCCCACACTCACACCCAGGTCTTTTAGTGCTGATCAGACATTCATGATCTCCAGATGATGAATCCTTTGGACTTTGTTGATCACCTCAGTTTTTCTCCTTCACCTCCAGGAAGTTGAAATTGAAAGTCCCAACGACTTCTTTGACCATCTTCCCGTCACGACGCTCGTCTTTTGTTCACCATGTCAACGGTTTACATCAAAGTGCAATTATAAAGTCATTATGACAATAATGTGTTGAAGTCAGAGCTCAAGTAAACAACACACTCCAATTATGTTAATGTGATCGACTTCTTAATCAGTGAACACAAACACTGAGCTCCATGTGCAGCTCAGCCATCAAACACCGCTCCATGTTTCAGGTGCAAGTCTCTTTGAACGTTAATTGATTATTAGATTTATTCATTTTCTAACTAATTAACAAATTGGTTCAGCTCAATTAAAACGTTGCCTCGTTGTGCTGATAAAAAACAAACAATGTTTTTATTGTTGCAGACTGGTTGTATTCAATAATCAGGCCACGAGGGAGCGAATAAAAAAAGGACAAAATTCAGAGGTTGATGAATCGGCGACGTGAACCGCGTGTTGAGACACTGGCAGAGTGCTGAATAAAACATTAGTGACTGTACACGTTTGAATCGTCATTTCAGATAAAAAGTTTTTACATTTTCTGAATTTCATTCCAAGCAGACGATAAGAATAAACTGTTTCTGCACCTCAGCCTGCAGAAGATAATGATATTCAGCATCACGATGCAGCTCTGTGCTGCCAGAGAGTTAAACCTGACTGTCAGGACTCGACACGCTGGAGAGAGTGAGGTGAAGTATGTCAGCTAATTTAAAAAATGATTTGAGTAATGTGTATTTACATATTTGTGTTTGGACATGAAGAGGCAGCTCAGAGCTCCATGAGACACGTTCCATGTTCACCGTGGACGCTGATGTTCTGGTCAGTGTTTCACACACCGTGGTCTGGTTCAGAAGCGTCCCAGAAGCGGGCCTCCTCTCGGCCCCCATGCAGACTTCAGATCGTAAAAACTACGTAGCATATTTACATATTTAGAAGCATATAAAGCAGAAAAATGACCAAATCTGAGTTAAGTTAACAAAGTCTGGAGGGAAAAACGCTCCTGGTGGGGTTTGAAGTCGGGTGGAGAACGGAACAAAACGTGACAGAGACGTACCTGGTGGGGTTTCGGCTGAAGGCTGTGCCTGACCAATGGAGGAAGCAGTCACATTCTGAGCACGTCCAGGAGCTCAACTATCTCGGGGTTCACGAGTGATGGGAAATTGAAGCGTGAGACGGACCGGTGGGTTGGTGCGCCGTCTGCAGTACTGTGGTCCTTGTTCCAGGCCGTTGTGGTCCAGAAGGAGCTGAGCTGGAAAGCGAAGTTCAAGCTCTACGTTCCAACCCTCACCTATAGTCATGAGCTTTGGGTAGTGATCCAAAGAATGAGAATGCGGATACAAGCGGCTGGGCAGCTGGGCTCAGTCTATAGGTTGAGGAGCTCGGAGTAGAGCTGCTGCTCCTTCACATCGAAAGGAGCCAGCTGAGGTGGTTCAAAATATGATCAGGATCCTCTTGGGCGCCTTCTTTTGGAGGTGTTCTGGGCACGTCCAGCTGGGAGGAGACCCCGGGTTGGACCCAGAGCTCGCTGGAGGGACTGCATAGTCCATCTAGCCTGGGAACGCCTCGGGATCCTCCAGGAAGAGCTGGAACGTCCTGCTAAACCTGCTGGTACCGCAACCCGACCCCGGATAGGAGGAAGACATTGATGGATGGATATTTGGGGGGGAAATAAGCATCTCCGACCAAAACAACAGGCGGCATTTACAAAGCAAACTCTTTGTTCGTCCTTACACTGTTCACCAACACGATCAAAGCCGCCGGCTCCCGACAGGTGAAAATAATTCAGCTGTTCAAGGTGCAACACCATCAGCTCTGCTCGCCGACTCAGTGCCCATCACACCTGCTGCCGTCTGATCGCTTCCAGCTGCTGTTTGTTAACAGACACATGTGGAGCGCCAACAAAAGACAACTGCGAGGAGGCGAGCGGCGTGCCATCAGCCCCGAGAAGGAAGCTGCTGAGGAGGCAGCTTCCTTCCTGTCAGCTCTGTAATGCACCGTGGCTGTTATCAGCACTGGAGGCAGATGGTCGCTCACATATTGACACAAAAACAAGCACATGGGTTCAGCCATACTGGAGCATGTTTTCAGCAGGTGGGTGTGTAATCAGCATACGGGAAGAAACGTACTTAATAACCAGGATTAAGGCTGAATGCCAGGAAGTGAGATCGCTGTATTTCTGGGAGTTTCTCCTTAAGTCTGTCCCCGTTTCTCTGGAAGAACTCCTGCAGGATCCTGAAGGTTTCATCCACACAGTGACGCCTTCTGTCACAGATCTCTGCCTGTTATTACAGACTCGCCTCTGTTGTTTAACCTGTAATTCTCTGTGGGCTTCTGGGAAATGGTGTTTGTTGAAAACATGAATATGATATTACGACTGTAAGTCTCTGTTCTGAGCCTGGAACAGAACCTGGATGTTCTGGGTTCACTTCAGCCGCTTGTGGTGGTTTTCTTGCCAGGTTTGGCTCCTGGCATCCCGGGCTGAGTCAGTTCAGTTAGCTACACGGCTAAACCGAGCTAACCATAGTTAGCGCTTCACTACTTATCATTTACATCAAGTAATGGTAGCTAATGTTAGCAGAGAGCTAACTTGGAGGAAAAACTAAATTCATAACATTAGCTAATGTTAGCTTTCCATCGAAGCTAACTAAGGTAGCTAAAGTAGCAGTTAGCTACATTAGCTATATCTCAAAACTAGCAAAATCTACAACTAGCTTATATTTTCAGTTACCTATGTTAGCCTTTTCCCAAAACTAGCAAGGTCCATAACATTAACTTATGTTAGCAGTTAGCTACATTAGCACTAGCTCCAAACCAACTGGATCCTCAGCGTTAGCTGTATTAGCTTTGTTATATTAGCTTTAGCTCCACTGCTACTTAGCAAACTTTCCATCAAGTAATGGTAGCTAATGTTAGCAGTGAGCTAAAACTAATGTGATTAAGTTTATAACATTAGCTAATGTTAGCCTTACATCCAAGCTAACTAAGACAGCTAATGTTAGCAGTTAGCTCTCTTAGCCTATAGTCCATAAAATTAGCTTATATTATCAGTTTGCTATGTTAGCCTTTTCCCAAAACTAGCGAGGTCCATAATATTAACTTATGTTAGCAGCAGTGTTGGTCATCTTACTTTAAAAAAGTAATTAGTTACAGTTACAAATTACTTCTGCCAAAAAGTAATTGAGTTAGTAACTCAGTTACCACACTGTAAAAGTAATTAGTTACTCAGCAAAGTAACTGTGACGTTATTTTTTTATATTCTATAACGCTATTACGTTCTATAACATCTTTAACGTCAAAGATGTTTATATTAACTGATTGAAGAATAAAAACACTATATACAGTATTTTAGAACATTTGGTATTTATTTGAACTTAGATTGCAGCCTGCCATATCGTGCTTCATGAGGTTAGAGTTGCTTGCGGCAGACGTGGATAAAATCTTTTTTCCTGGGCATAGCGTGCATGATACATTCTTGCCTTTAATTTCAACGAGGGAGAAGTAGTGCCGGTACTTCCAGTTGGAGAACGCTACCTTTGAATTTCCCTGGCTCGTCGCCATCGTCGCTGTCCTGTGTGTTCAGAGGTAGTCATAGGTGGAAGTCAGAGCGTGCAGTGAGACAGGTGAGCAGGGCATCCGCCCACCCAGCCAATCATCATCATCATGCCCACTCCTGCTCTCTCCAGGCAGCTGATGGAGCCAAAGCTTGACACCTCACGCTTCATTCAACCAAACTGTAGTAACGCACCACTTTACATTCTCAGTAACGATAACGGCGTTGCAACGATGGGAAAAGTAATTAATTAGATTACTCCGTTACTGAAAAAATAACGCCGTTAGTAAGGCCGTTATACTTAAACGCCGTTACTCCCAACACTGGTTAGCAGTTAGCTACATTAGCACTAGGTCCAAACCAACTGGATCCTCAGTGTTAGCTGTGTTAGCTTTATTATATTAGCTTTAGCTCTCCTGCTACTTATCAATGTTTCCATCATAAAGTCTGTAAATCAGCTTGGTAGTGTAACGTTATTCCCTGTTGGTCTCAGATACTGCTGAGCCCGGTTCTGTTAGCATGGTAACGGCAGATTCAGTTAGCAGCAGTTAATTAGCAGTTAGCTACTTAAGCTAAGCGGTTATACTGAAACTATCAACATGGAGTTTGACTCCACGGGGACTGAAGCGATGGGACATGTGGGGTTCATTTTCTGTTGTAGCATCACAAACGATCATCATCACCTGCTCCCCCGGTCTTCAGGGTACCTGTGTAATCACATTGCTGGGTTTAATGTGAGAACAATAAAAGCACACCTCAGTTACCTGGAGATAGGGGTGGAGGTGGAGGTGCGGGTGGTGGGGATGGTGCAGGACCTCCGCCTCTCTGCCTCCCACAGCTTCAGACTGAAGTGCTGAAAGTGCTGAATGTATAAACTGTGGTGCACAATGACCGCTCAGTGTTGAAGTAATTGCTCAGACATCCTTTAGCTAATAGCTCAGGGCACTTAATATTGACCGAGGCTGTTTAGCATGCATGCTAATATTTCAGGCTCTAAGTATTCTGTCCAGTAAGTGGCCCGTGCGAGCGCCTAATCACTGAGGTGCTTAGAGTTCAGCCTGCTAAATTACACATTTAACACTGACATTGGTATTTAGAATGCAGTCAAATAAATGGCTAATTTACGAGCCTGACTAATGACTGATGTGTTTAGCATGCAGGCTAATGAGCGAGGTATTTAGCATGCAGGCTAATGAGCGAGCTGGAGGCTGATTAGTATTGCTCCACAGAGAGACACACCACTGTTCGCTGTTTACTCATCTCATTCTCAGCTGCCTGACAGATGCACACACAGAAACAGTCACCGGGAGTCCGGCGAGCGTCAGCAGAGCATGCATACGTACGTGTGTGTGTGTGTGTGTGTGTGTGAGTTTGTTCTTTTAAATATATGAAAGACAAAATTCATAATCACGTCTCGTAGTACCGTCATGGCCCATTTGTTTCTCTCAAATTGGAAGTTTTTGATGCTCGAGAGATTTTCCCTCTCCTCTGCTCGGCGGCTGTAATCACACGTAGGATGGAAATTCTCACTCAGTTCTTTTCTCTCGTGAGAAAAAGTGAGTTTGGTGGTAAAGTGGAGCCGTGTTCAGGGAATCAAATCAATGTCCAGGGGATATATCTTTAAATAGTTTCAGTCCACAGATTACAGATTATCTGTACAGGGCAGAGTGTCAATGCTCCTCAGTAATATCAAAAACTACTCATGGATTTTCTAACTCTCTTATTATTCTTTGTCTTACTTCCACCATGCTTTGGAACTACATTTCCCATATTTACATTTAGTTGAATAGTCTTTGTTAGCTGTTAGCAGAATTAGCAGTTCCTGTCAGGAGTCCTGATCGATGACCAGCTGACCTTCTCTGATCACGTTGCCTTGGTTGCCGGGTCTGACCTGACCTGACTCAACGTGCTGCCCGGCTCCTGATCCAGGCTGTATAGTGCAGTTTTTAATGAGCTCACGCTGACAGAGCGTCACCGTCCTTCATCACAGGAAGACACCTTCCTCTGTCTGTCTGTTACTTTACGCCTGTTTGATGTCGAAGAAGAAGAAGAAGAAGTGACGTTTGTCTGTTGACTTAAACTCTGAGTGACTGAAATGTGCCGTCAGATCGTCAGACTGATGAACTGAACGTTACTACAACCAACACCTGAACTGAGAGAGAGAGCACCACTGAGAGCTGTCATCACCTTCGCCAGTGATGTCACATTTAATTAAATATGAATATGAGCACCATTAATGTGTGTGTGTGTGTGTGTGAGCTTCACACTGGTGTCATTGTTCCCCTGCAGATAAACTCGACACTCGTCCGACTCAACACGTTTCACGTCTGTGTGTTCAGATTCGACCGAGTCATGACCTCTGACCTCTGACCGTCTGACCTTTGGCCTCTGCTGCAGACGATGATGTCAAAGAAAACCCAAGAAATATTTTCCTGCAGGGAATTTTTATTTCCTTTCTGTGGCAGCAAACACGACACACAGATCATAGTGTGACCTGAGCTGAAGTGCAGCAGTGTGTGTGTGGTTTGTTTTTGTGCTAACCGATAGAAAAGAAACAGATAATTAACTTTTTATTTGTCCGTTTCCTCGTTCACTGTCAGCGTCACTCGACACAAAGCAAAGAAACTTCTTGCTGTCATTATTTACTCAACAGGTAGAGTATCACAGTTTCAGTTTGTCCGGTCTCATCGTCTGATTGGCTACCGCAGCGTGACGTCAGGTTACGTTTCTCCAAAAGTTGAATCAGGCTCAGCTTCTCTGCTGCAGCTTCATTGAGTCCGCCCTGCAGCCAAACGCAACATTCAGGAAGTCATTCAGAGTTCTCAAACTTTAAACGTGGGCAGAGTTGTTTAATGAGACTGTTGCCAAGACTACTCTGTACTTTTAACATTATGTCTAAATGGGTTGTGTTATACCACACACACACACACACACACACCTCAGTCGTGATATTGATTATGTGGAAGCAGACAAACCAAAGTGGTCAAATTCCTGTTTTTATCAGCTCGTTCTGGATACTGCTGACTACTGCTAATACTGTGGTGTGAGTGTGTACCTGTGTACCTATCTAACAGTGGACATTGGCAATGTTACATATTCACAAACAAGGGACCAACAAGCCAAGTGGGGACCTGCAGGTGTTTCAGTCCATGCTCAGCAGTGCCCCTGCTGGCTGGAGCAGAGAATTTAACGACCGTCGTTTCTAACACTCCCTCATTGTTTGAATGTCTTGAGGTCTGAGGCAGTCTTTAAGACTGCACAGGGGCCAAACAGGAGACTTAGTGAGACTTAGTGAGGAAAGCAGTCTCCAAGATTTGTGCTGTTTTTGTAACAAAACGTAAAGGCTCAGCTTTAGTGGGTTTCGAGCTTGACACTGTGTTAAAATAAAGTATTTTAGGAAAAGGAAGAAAAATAAAATAAGAAGTAAAATGTTGTTTTATTTTCTTTTTTTATTTTGTATTTGCTAAAAACAGACTTGACATCAAATTTTGACAAGACTAAATTGTTCAGTCGTGTGTGTGTGTGTGTGTGTGTGTAGTAGCAGTAGTGTTAAACTGGACTGCATTATATTGAGAGGTGTTCCACAGTTAAATGAATCCCTCTCTGACAGTGTCGACACAAACTGAAACATTGTGAGCTTCATCATGTCTGAGTGTTTGTTTGGATCACAGTGGATTGTTCAAGTGTACCTAATGAAGTGGCCGGTCGGTGTATATGTTCTGTTGTTTGTTTCGTTGTGTCTCAAATCGCACTCTTTACGGCAATTATATCGGACATTTGATTTGAATAACTTTTCTCAGTTGAACTTTTTGATTAAAAAAATATATATATATATCAGTTGTCTTTGTGCAACTTAAAGATACTGAACACTGTAATGAACTACAAAGATGAGAAGACTCTTTTAATTGGTGAAACCCCCCCAAAATTTTTTTTTTGAAAATTAAATTTTAAAGAGGGACGTTCAAAGCACATAAAGTCAGAAAGACAGGTCTCAAATCTAAATATTAAAGTGTTATAAAGTCAACAACATTTACATTCAGACAAAAAGTTTCAGCAGTGATTAAATTTCAGTTTGTGTTCAGTTTGTTTGTTTTTGCCTCCATGCGTCGATAAACTGTGAGAACTGTGGACGATGATGTTTGTATGAACTTCCTGAAGACATCTGTGTCGATGAGAAGCACGTTTAAGTAATGAGCCCTCTTGGGTACACAAGACTGGCACATATGGTGGCATGTATTTTATGTAAAGTAGAGCTCCACACACACACACACACACACACACACACACACATGCTAATTACAGTGATTAGGGCTGAAATTATTCTCATCTTCTTCTTTGGCAGCGCTCAGCTGAGTGTGTGTGTGTGTGTGTGTGTGTGTGTGTGTGTGTGTGTACTCAATGAGGATAAAGAAAACAAATCCCCCCCCTCAGTTTGACACAAACAAACACAACCCCCATCTCCCCCTGTGTAATCTATATGTTGCAGTTGATGAAGTCCTTGCAGTCATTCGTGTCCGCAAAAAACATTTTATGGGAAAATATCTAATTTAGCTCACATTTAGTAAAATATTATATTAGTTAGAGATGAACACAATCCAGACATGAATTAAGTTTCCATCAAAACTTGTCTGGCAAAACAAATTAGTCATAAATAAATGTATATTAAAGGAGATGGAGCTGTAAATTCAGAATAAAAGTCTCGTCACTTGTTTTTAACAGAAACACGACACGTGTAACAGTGAATACAGTAACAGAACCTCTGAACCAGCAGTGTCCAGTCTAACAGTGAACACAGTAACAGAACCTCTGAACCAGCAGTGTCCAGTCTAACAGTGAATACAGTAACAGAACCTCTGAACCAGCAGTGTCCAGTCTAACAGTGAATACAGCAACAGAACCTCTGAACCAGCAGTGTCCAGTCTAACAGTGAACACAGTAACAGAACCTCTGAACCAGCAGTGTCCGTCTAACAGTGAATACAGTAACAGAACCTCTGAACCAGCAGTGTCCAGTCTAACAGTGAACACAGTAACAGAACCTCTGAACCAGCAGTGTCCAGTCTAACAGTGAATACAGTAACAGAACCTCTGAACCAGCAGTGTCCAGTCTAACAGTGAATACAGCAACAGAAACTCTGAACCAGCAGTGTCCAGTCTAACAGTGAACACAGTAACAGAACCTCTGAACCAGCAGTGTCCAGTCTAACAGTGAATACAGCAACAGAACCTCTGAACCAGCAGTGTCCAGTCTAACAGTGAATACAGTAACAGAACCTCTGAACCAGCAGTGTCCAGTCTAACAGTGAATACAGCAGCCTACCGAGGTGGTTTTCTTGCCGGGTTTGGCTCCTGGCATCCCGGGCTGAGTCAGTTCAGTTAGCTACACAGCTGACCGAGCGTTTTTATGGTTTATCAGAAAATGACAAACTCTAAAATACCATGAAGAACACCTGAAAACACTGAAAACACTTTGTGTCAGTGTTGGACAGACACTGGAGGACAGAGGACAGATGGGACATAAAGTTTGACTTCATGGAGACTTTATATTATTATCATGTATACAGAGCCGGAGAGAAGAGACATGAAGAGGAGGTGAATCGACATTTCAGTGCTCAGATGACAGAAAATGTTGTGAAAGGACTTAAAACAGAAGAAGTGTGTTAAAGACGGCAGTCAGAGTGTTTCAGTGGGTGGACACACACACACACACACACACACACAAACACACACTCTCCTCTGTCAGTAATAATTAAAAGGGAGTGAAAGCTGAGAGGAGTGCAACTAAGCACTTTGTGATTCCTCAAATTCAGCTTATTGCACACATACACACACACCTTAACACAACATACACACACTTTCTACATGCCAGCAGGCAAAACTGCACGTATGCAGATGTGACGCAGTGCAGCACAGCTTCCTGTCCGTCACCGCACAGAAGCTGTGTTTGGTGCTGTAACGGCGATTTCATGGCGTGCGTGTCTTGAAGTAGTTCTCTCAAAAATCATGTCATGCAATCAGCGTAATTCAAGACACACTCAGAGTTTCTTTACGCTTAAAGTGAGTGAAAACATCTGCTGCCGGCTCGGACACCACGCGTCCACACAGTCCTGATTTGTTGGTGGATGTTTTTTCGTGGTTGTCCACGGCAGCAGACAGGAAGTCATGACGGGCTTTCATAGCACGGACCCGTGTCTGCTTCCTGCAGTCCACCTGTTGGTACGTTTGTAAAAGACTTTGTTTGTTTGTGGATTCATATATTCTACGAATCAATCGGCCCCGTCTCGTGGTTCAAGTCAGAGTCGACTTTTTCAATATTTAACCAAGACAACAATCTGTGCTGAACTTTAACCAGCAGCCGAGAGTCTAAACACAGCAATGAAATATTAAACGTCTTCTCCAGCTGCAGACGGCGTACGCAGGAAAAAGTTGTTTTCTGCAGATACTTTATGTATGAACACTCCATACACACCTTTTTCTGTTTGTTATGTTGATAAAAGAAGTTTACTCAGATTAGAATGAACTTTTTAGGAGACAGGTCAATATTTTAATGCTGTTCTTCATCCACAGCGGAGAAATAACCAGCGAGAGGACGAGACGACCTCCGTCTGACTCTCATTTTCTATTTTATGATGTTTCAGTACAACAAATCCTCCGACGGGTGAAGTCTGGTTACTATTTCATGTAGCTGGGTGTAATCACATTACATTTGTCTGTTCTGCACTGATGTAATGCTCTGCACGTTTGCTTCATGAATTCTTTGGTTGCAGCGATGGGTAAACATACAAACATCATTTTAGACCGAGTATCCTCGTGTACTGCCTCCACCTGACAGAAACAAGGAAACAAAAAAAAGAATATGTATGTGTATTTTCTGACTTTAGTATACTCACATGTTAAAAAGGTACAACATGTTAAACGTGCTTAAATACAGTCAAATTATTCTGATGTGTATTTTTGACACTTAAAGTTTCCTGAACGTCACACATGAAGTGTAATTAGATTACACAAGTATTTAACATTTCATTTAACTTTCAGTATAAACATACAATAAAACAGACAGCGGTCATAGATCGAGTTCCTGAATGTTCCTTTACAGTATCCATGAAAGTCAAACTGTTCTAGTTCTGATCAGTGAAATACGCTGCACTGGTTTATTACTGAAGACGTCAAAGTGTCGCAGCTGTCTTCATTCTTGCTGACATGTTGTGTAAACTCTGAAAATGCTTCAATAACTGCGATAAAAACGCCCGCAGTCAGAAAATACAAAACAAGAGTTCTTCATGACGTTCTTCACATTTTCATTTGACCTGATCAGTGTGTGTGTATTCAGGTGTGTGTGTGTGTGTGTCCGTGCCTGCAGGTGAAATCACTGTTACAGCTTCATACATAAACATCTGCCCTGTTTATTATCGCTACGCCTCACCTCCCCACCCACCACCTCCACCCACCCTCGGGCTGGATTACCAGTCTGCTAACACACCACCTCCCTCACTGCCTCTGCATTTAAACACACACACACACACACACACATAGATACACTCTGCTCTCCTGCTGCCACACTCTCATGGTTTCAAGGTGGCTCATAATTCAAGAACATGTCTCTGATAATTAACCTTCAGGTGAGACAGTGAGCGTGCTATCATTAACCGTATGGCTGAGCAGAACATTTAAATGAGTACATCCTTTAAAACGACGTTTGTTTCCTCTGCACAGACTCACTTTAATCACACTGCACATATTAAAACACAAAGTCACTGCATTTATTTCCTGAAGCAACACGAGAGGGTGAGCTGAGACGATACTGATGTGGTCATATTGTGATTATACAACAATTACCAACTTAAATAAAACATATAACCTCAATGTTTCATATTTTTGGGCAATTTGTTCTCAAAATAAAAAATTTTACGCTCTCTGTTTCAACGATCTCAGTTTCCATGGAGATACACGGGTCCGACTAATACCTGGAAAACTCAGTCACGGCAGTAGACTCCTATGTGTAATGGAACCCAGTTGATGCACAGCTGATGGAGGATGAGCCAAACATTTCCGCAGTCCAAGTCCCAAACTCAAAACGTGTTGAACAGAGATCGATGTGATCATTTCCAAAATGAACAACATGTTTTTATCTATTGAAATGTTCAGCTTCAGTCCAGATGATCCACCTTTAGTCTTTAAAAACAGAATTTTCTCTGCACTAACTGAACTGTTTGATACACACCTGTATTAACGTGGTACACACCTGTATTTACGAGGTACACACCTGTAGTAACGAGGTACACACCTGTATTTACGAGGTACACACCTGTATTTACGAGGTACACACCTGTAGTAACGAGGTACACACCTGTAGTAACGAGGTACACACCTGTATTTACGAGGTACACACCTGTAGTAACGAGGTACACACCTGTATTTACGAGGTACACACCTGTATTTACGAGGTACACACCTGTAGTAACGAGGTACACACCTGTATTAACGTGGTACACACCTGTAGTAACGAGGTACACACCTGTATTTACGAGGTACACACCTGTATTAACGAGGTACACACCTGTAGTAACGAGGTACACACCTGTATTAACGTGGTACACACCTGTAGTAACGAGGTACACACCTGTATTTACGAGGTACACACCTGTATTTACGAGGTACACACCTGTAGTAACGAGGTACACACCTGTATTAACGTGGTACACACCTGTAGTAACGAGGTACACACCTGTATTTACGAGGTACACACCTGTATTAACAAGGTACACACCTGTATTTACGAGGTACACACCTGTATTAACAAGGTACACACCTGTAGTAACGAGGTACACACCTGTAGTAACGTGGTACACACCTGTATTAACAAGGTACACACCTGTATTAACAAGGTACACACCTGTATTCACGAGGTACACACCTGTAGTAACGAGATACACACCTGTATTAACAAGGTACACACCTGTATTAACGAGGTATATTCATTAAAGGAACTTCAGATGTGCTTCAGATTGCTTGGTCGGAGCTACTTGTTACACTGAATTAATAACGTAAAGATTCACAGAGTAACATCCGGGGTCTCTAACGGACGTAGTAATGTATGTATGGAGTCACGGGTTAATTAAGGTGTAATGTATGAATGCATGGCTGTGTGTCGGGGTTGCCTGCAGGTAAACGTGCTCAGGTGGTGTTGTTTCTTCTCTCCTGGTTTGTTCGTGTTGTGTTTACGTGTCTTTCCTTTTCCACCTCGTGGGTCTGCGTGCGGCTTTGTTCAGATGTTTGTCTGAGCTGTGCGACCTCCAGTTAACCGAAACACCTTTTGTCTCGGCGGGTTCACACAGACGTTTACTTTCATCTTCACAGAAGCATAATTGCAGCTTCACAGACTGACTGAGTTTCCAACCACAGATGGGATTAAGCAATACAAACACTTTTTTCTACTTTGTACTGCGTCTGCTGCAAAACAATTTTAGCTCTGCACAAGAAAAGTCCTGTTTCATCTTCTAACGGCGTTAATCCTCCAGCTGCTGTACTGCCTGTTGGACCTGTTGGACCTGTTGGACCCACCCACACAGATATTGGCCCATCCGGGTTTGGAGTGTATTTGACGTGGTGGGAGTGATGCCCCGTAACGGTCCCACAATTAATCTGGGACCATGTCTTACACAAAAAGATTGATAGCTAAGTAGGCAGTGTACTGTCTTGGTCTTGTCTTGGTCTTGTCTTGGTCTTGTCTTGGTCTCTATGCTTGACTTGATGGGGAACGTACAGGATCGTAGTCTGAAGGGCCGCTGACCGAGTGAGAACACGTTGCATGGGACTCTCCAGTGATTCAAAGGTTTGGTTTAGTTCCTGCTGGCGGGTGTTTTCTCAGGTTGAGGAAACAAGAGGTCAGACTTGTGACACGTCCATCCACCTCCTCCACCATCTACTCGTGAAGGTCACTACTTTCCTGCGTTGGCACTGAATGTAAACGGTGAAGTGCAGAATCATCCGGTATGGACGTGATTCCCAGGACGCTCGTCGTGCCGTGTCTTGTCGTCTTAAAGCAGCTCATCCAAATGTAGCTGCTGCCGGTAATTGCAGACACAGAGCAGCACTTTAGCCGACACCTCCACCTTTTTCTGTTTGAGTGTTCCTTTCATCTGTCCTCAGCACCAATCTGTGGACATTACCGACTGATAAAAATAGACACAAGCTGCCATCCAGCATTCTTTATTGAGGTTTCTACTTTTAAACCCAGAGAGGTCTTTTCTTTGTCCCTAAACACAGTCAACATCTGGAGTCTGCGAGCCAACATGTTGTACAGTCGATCTGTTTATTTGTTGCTCCAGTCGTCTGTAGCAGCCTTGTTTGTCTCTCATGAAGTGTTATTTCACTCTGTGAGAGTAAATTAGCTGAAGCTCTGCAGGAAGTGATGATCTCAGCTCTGTAACTATAGGCAGGAGCCGTGCCAGTCGAGCGGCGGGAGGCGCGTCGCTGCTAAATGCCAGACAAATGCTCACGGGTGGCAAATGATTGCAGAGAAATTCAGAGCGCTGTTGAAACAGGACTGTAATAAATCAGCAGTCGAGTTTCGCCGGCGTGCGAACGTGTAGTGCAAAGATTAAAGACAAAGCAGCGAACGAACAGGAGTTTGTTAGTTTGGAGATCCTGGCACGGCACCGAGCGGCTTCCCGGAGCTGCCGATGAAAATGTCAAGCTGCCTCTGTGTGCGGTGTGAATAAGCTACTCTCTGCTGAGTGTTTACCTGAAGGATAAAGGAAATGTTGGCTGTTGGGAGCAATCTACCGTAATCCACAGTCCATTTCCTGTTAAAGGTAAAAAAAACAAGCTCTTTGATCAGCTGCTGTTGAGGCGATGCTAAGCTCGTGCGTCAATGCCACGTTTAGTATTTCTGGAGTCACTTTCCTGAGTCGTGTTCAGACTGCTGCGCCGGGTCACCACTCGACGGGAATGAAATTAGAAAAGTTGTTTTTTTATGTCAGAATAAACAGCAACACATAAACATGTAATATGTTGTCATCAGCAGATACACGTGTTTATTAATGTGGACAGACACATGAGGAAGCTGCTGAATAAACTGATGATGAATGAAATAAAATAACACGTTCACAGTTATACTTAGTAAAAGAATCTGTTGACAAATGGAATTTAATGTTTTTATTCATTCACTGATAATAAGAATCTGTTTTCACAACTCATCAAACTCAAACTTTATGTATTTATTCATAAATCACCTTTCATGGAAGCATGCAGCCCAAAGAGCTTCACAGAGCAACACAAAAACAGAAATAGAAAAGCAGAATAGATAACACAAAAATAAAATGAGGCCGTACAGTTATAAATGTTATATTGAATAAAAGACCAATTCAGCAAACATAATGCCACTATGGGTGTTTTCAGCATCAAGTCACAGACAGGTGACCGTTACCGGAACTGTTTCTCTTTATTTAAACGTTTCTGCTTCCTCTGCCCGCCGTCTGCGGTGACAGTCGCTGCCGTCTGGATCTCGCGTGTCTTTTCCGTCGGTCCAGCACGCTGCTGTGTTAAGAAGGGAGAGAGATCAGCTAACTGGATGCAGGCGAACAAACACGGGGGATGAAAAGTAAAAGACAAGACGATCAGACGCTTCAGACAGGACGGTTTGGGACAAAAGAATTCCACACACCGAACTGTTACAATATTTAAACTGGTCCATAGAGAGCTGCTCCATTCAGTCAGTGAAGACCTTTGAGATGAGCTCATTATCATTTTTCAGACTATACTACCATGTCATAATTAGAACACGTGAACGACATCAGCCGGGGGGAAGTAACTAAGTACTCAAGTTTACTCAAGTATTGTACTGGAGTACCTCAAAATTGTACATAACTGTAGTATTTCCAATTATTCCTTCAATGCGTTTCTAAAATGATACAGTGTTAATTAAATAATAATAAATAATATAAAAAACATCTGAGGTATTTTTAGTTGCTAACATGTTTATACTTTAAATATGTGCATATGATGGCAGCGCTACCTGCCCCGTCTCCTGCAGCACACACCAACAGTTTGGCCTTTTTCTGTGCTGGGAGTATTTGTTCTGAAGGTCACACATCACACGTTACATATAAATAATATGCCACCCAGACATCAGCGTGTTGGCTGCCTCTCTGTGCATGTAGAGCTGTTTCCTCTCCGACCCTGCTGTCTGCTGGACTGGAAGAACGAGCAACCAATCGTTTTTCACAGCAGGAGCTTTAATGTCGTCTCACAGTTTCTCTCCCTCGTGTTGAATATCAGGTATTGTGCTGTTTGTGCACATGAGACGTACCGTGATGCTACAATCACTGCTGCCATGATCACTGGCTGTGTTCCAGTTACCACCAGCTCCCTGAAGACGCAGTCACTCCGCCTGCAGGAGCTCTGCTGCTTCGACGGGGGTCACTTTAGCACCAAATGTATGCATAGCACCTCATTTAAATATGTGCAGATAGCACCACAGCAACCAGTCGTATTTCCCTGGCAGCTCAGTTAGAGGTGAGTTTCAGCCTTTGCAGGTGCTTCATGACTCACAGTGTCTTTTTGTCTTTTTACTGCCACAAAAGCCACAAAATGCTTTTCTGAATTGGCCCCTCAGGATATATTAAAAGGATTAATGTGACAGAATACAGCACGTGAAGCACAGTCTGATTATCAGTCTGATATCTGCACTGAGAGGACAAAGATGTTTCTCCATCCAAGTTACTGAAATAACATTCATGTCTGAATCAACAGATCCCGATCCTGCAGTCTTTCCCACAGAGGATCATCAGATATGAAACACTTTACACAGATTCATGAACCAACTTTAAAAAACACAGATATCAACAAATAAATGGAAAAATGAAGTCAACCCACAGATCTGTTTATTTCAATATAGTCTCTGTGACGTCCCCACAGACTGTCTAAAACCTGGATGTAGTCTCCGTGACGTCCCCGCAGACCTGGACGTAGTCTCCGTGACGTCCCCGCAGACTGTCTAAAACCTGGACGTAGTCTCCGTGACGTCCCCGCAGACTGTCTAAAACCTGGACGTAGTCTCCGTGACGTCCCCACAGACTGTCTAAAACCGGATCCGTCCCCGCAGACTGTCTAAAACCTGGACGTAGTCTCCGTGACGTCCCCGCAGACTGTCTAAAACCTGGACGTAGTCTCCGTGACGTCCCCGCAGACTGGCAGTGCTAACTCCTGGCTAATCCAAACATGGTCAAGGAGGTGGAGCGTGGGTGGAGCTGAGGCGGGCTGAATGAAGTCTGTTACTGAAACCAGACACCTGTGACGACGTCCATTTTGCTTACGATGGGAAAAACTACCTGTCTTCAGAAAAAGATGCCTCTGATCTGGTTTTACTCTCTTTGTGAGACACTGATGAACAAACAGATGCTGGTGACGTGCTGACACACACACACACACACACACACACACACACACACACACTGTTAACCCCCGCCTCTTGACAAACGATGCATGCATCATACAGAAATGTACTTTGTGTGGGAGAGAGCAAGCAGCTTTAATTTCAGGTGTAAATATAGATATACTGCTAATGTATGCAGCATGTGACAATAAGACAACATGTGAAGAGACGCTTCACGCTGAATCCACATTTCATGAATTTCATATAGAGTCACGTTATGTTGAACGACGACGATTAAACGTTCAATCATTCTCACGTCCATGTAGCAGAGTTAACAAACAAACTGATTCAGTTCATTCAAAACTCAATTCAAGAAAGGTAAAAATGTTGTTTTATGGAAGATTGTCTACCATTGTTTCTGTCGGACGGAACCAGGCTATCTGTTTCCCTTTGTTTCCAGTCTTTGTGCTAAGCTAAGCTAAAGGACTGCTATTATTTAACTTTATTTTTGTACCGTTAAACAGACGGTTAAATCAGCCCGTTCTCACTCCCAACTCTGCTGCTGCAGTTCCTCTTGTCGTCCACTTGAGGCTGGCTCCAGAAGTGAGTCAGTCTCCATAAGTCCCCATGTTCAAATGTCCAACTTCACAGCAGAAATAAACATGTTTACAGCCTGGTACAAAAAACAGTTTTGGTCTCTATAGCTAATTTCCCCGTTCATGACAACTGTACTGAGGGTGAATTTATATACAACTCACCTGTTCAGATTATATTAAGGCTTAAAGTTATGCAGGATTAAGAGCGTGGACGCTTTGACTGACAGGTGGGTGTCGTTACAGGTGGCTTGTTTGAGCAAACAGGCGTCATTCAGCCCGCCTCAACTCCACCGATGTTCTTCTAGAACTTGATTGTGATCTTCCTTCTATATTTCCATCCATGTTTGCTCACCATGACACATTCCTGTATGTGATAAACCTGATTGTGATTCGCTGTCGTAACGTTCCTGCAGACAGAATTCAGAGAAGCAGCTCGTGTCGAGCGATGTGATGTTTGATTGTGGTGACAGTTTCACTCGGAGCTCTTAGCTCCGTTTCACTCTGTGATTTACAGTCGCAGCACTCAGCCTTTTGTTTGTCGTCCTTGATGCGTCGCGGCAGAGAGTACACGACGTTTCCTGCCAGTCCAACACAAACTTTTAGCAGGTGAAGCCTGGAAAAAAACACGAGAGGCGCTGCCAGCCGGGCCTCATGCTCAGCGTGGATGATGTTTACAAGACAAATTACTTTCTGAATGATCGCACTGGAAATCTTCTGACATGATGATGGTGATGTCACAACACATCCACACACTGTCACATCAGACGACTTTCCAACAGCACAAAACAGGCGTGAGAGGAGAAATCTGATGTTTGTGAAACCAGGAGCTCGTTTGTGGGTTTGTGACCTCCACCTCCATGAGCTTGATTTCATTTCTTCAGGGTGAAACACCTCCAAGTTTGAGTCCATGGTCCCTCCAAGTGAAGAAGTATCTCTTGTTCACGAGTGATGGGAAACTGGAGCGTGAGATGGACCGATGGGTTGATGCAGTACCGGACCGTTGTGGTTCAGAGGGAGCTGAGCCTGAAGCTCTCCATCTTCCAGTCCAGCTACGTTCCAATCCTCAGCGATGGTTATGAGTTTTGGCTAGACAGATCGAGGATACAAGCAGCTGAAATGAGTTTCCCCTCTGTCCGGGCTCAGCCTTAGAGAGAGAGCCAAAAGGAGCCAGCTGAGGTGGCCCAACATCTGATCAGGATCCTCCTTTGGAGGTGTACGGACACGTCCAGCTGGGAGCAGACCCAGAACCTGCTGGAGGGACTACATAGTCCATCTAGCCTGGGAACGTCTCGGGATCCTCCAGGAGGAGCAGGAACGTTCATAACATGTAAATATATTTAATCAATGACCGCCCGGCATTTTGGAAAGTGTTCACCTTGTTTACATTGATTGATAGTTTGTTTGATTGATTGGCTGTGAATAGTTCTGTCCCAGGATCGGCCAGACGTCTGTCACTAAAGGGATCACACTGCTGGCACCAAGAGTGAGACTGAAATAAAGACAATGAACTTTCTTTTAGTCATTTTATTCAGACGTCACACACCAGTTATCAGAGCAGCAGTCTGCCCGTCTTAGAAATTCAACAATATGACGACTGATGATGATAACAGGTCAGATAACTCAAAATAAGCATTAATGAATTATAATTATGTATTATAATGAATACAATTCTACCAGCACACATCCAGAAGTTTCAGTTTGATAAATGAAGCGATGATCAGCTGATCAGAGATCAGATTTCTGAAAACAGACAAACACGATACACAATATGTTGATGATATACGTTTGATAAGATCTGAGGAAAACATGCTGCATCACTTTATATGTAATAATAATATTTATCCTGAAACTGCAACTTAATATTGTTTTTGTCAACACGAGCTCAAATTTTCAACCAAATATCTGCAGAGGACGACGATAAGGTAACGACATGAGACTGAGTCTTCTTCTCACTGAGTCTGTTGGAGGATCATCATCACGTCACTCTCACATTAAGTTCCAGTTAGCAGTGGTGATTGGACAGTGATGAGGTTTTGTGTTTCCTGTTTTATTGTCTCCTTGTGTCATGTGTTACTTCACTTCCTGCCTTGATGACCTGTTCCAGCCTGATTAGCATCACCTGTCCATGATGAGCAGGTCTCACCTGTCTCTGTGTTCCTTTGTGTCCTCTGTCAGCTCGTACTGCGTCCTGTCTTCACTTCCTCTGTCCTCGTTCTTCTGGACTCTTTAGTTTGTTTCCGTTTGGACTTCCAGCCGCCTTGCGTTCACCTGCCGTAGTCTTTTAAGTTATTGAGCCAAACTGTGACCAATCACAGCATGAAGAATGACGTGACGTCAGGTTTCTGAAGCTGTCTTAATGTCATGAACGGGGAAATTAGCTATAGAGACCAAAACTGTTTTTTGTACCAGGCTGTAAACATGTTTATTTCTGCTGTGAAGTTGGACATTTGAACATGGGGACTTATGGAGACTGACTCACTTCTGGAGCCAGCCTCAAGTGGACGTTAGAGGAACTGCAGTTTGTGGCTTCAGTTCACAGCACCAGAGGTTGCTGCTTGACCGTGACACGTTGAACATTAGATATGATGATGTCCTAAAATATATAATCTATGACGACCGCCTGCTGTGTGTGTGTGTGTGTGTGTGTGTACACAACCTAAACTTGTTGTTGTGTGTTTTTCAGGTGAAGAGTTTTACGAGACGTCTCCCTACGAGCCGATCCATTTCTCAGAGGAATTCAGACACGCCTCCATCATCTCAGGTAACGCTGTGTGTGTGTGTGTGTGTGTGTGTGTGTGTGTGTGTGTTCATGTGCTCTCGAGGTGACTGATGGTCTCTGTGATATCTGTGTGGATTATATTGATGTCAGTCTGTGGTCATGTGACGTCCTTTATCTCGTGTTGTTACGGACACGTCATGAATTGTTCAGGTGTCATGTTTCTTAAAGGGACAGCGCAGGGAGCTTTAGCTCACTTCAAACTAATAATATGTTTATTTTGGAACGTTCTGTCAACGCTACAGAAACACTAGGTAACTGTTAAAGTATGATAAGGTTGTCTGGACGTTAGTTATTGGTTTGATAATGGTTGTGTATTGATTACTGATGGTGGCTGAAATGGTCGATCCTCGTGTGTGTGTGTTTCTCTTGTCCAGTCAGATGACTTTCATGTTCACATGTAACATACGTGTAAAAAAAAGTGAACGAGGGTCTACATTAGACCTGCAGCTCGACACACTCGTTCACACACAATCCTGAGGAGTGTTTAAATGTCAGAAGCCCCGAGCAATACATCGTCATTTACTCTGTGTGTGTGTGTGTGTGTGTGTGTGTGTGTGTGTGTGTGTGTGGTCAAACAGCTGTGAAATAGACTCGCAGCTCTGTAAATTGGGTTCTGCTCTCTCAGATTAACACAACACAAGTACAAACACGGTCAAAGCAGGAGAGCTGCAACCAATGCAACTTCAAAAGCACAAACTCTCTTTTCATATCTTCCCCTCACACACGAGCAGAGAGCGCAGCAACGTGCAACATTTCAATTATTTCCAATGTCCGACCTATAACATCGCCGCAGAACATGACATCAATCTCCACACGCTGGCTCATACATGTGCAGCTGTGTGTGTGTGTGTGTGTGTGTGTGTTTGTTGAGGCCGTTTGCAGCGTGTCACCTGTCGACTGGAATCTGAAAGCGTGATGTGAAGATCCACAGCGAGAGGCTGCGAATGCTCAAAGCAGATAAAGAGGAAACAAGAGAGCGGCAGAGATAAGAGGATAATGTAGAGGAGTGTTAAACAGCAGTGGCAGAAGAAAGAGCAGCAGAACATTAAAGTATGTTTCAGACAAGAGTGTCGCAAATTGATTGGAGGAGGAAGGCGAGGCGTGACAGAGTGTTTGTGAATGTGTGTGTGTGTGTGTGTGTGTGTGTGTGTGACAAAGAGAGTTTCAAAAGTAGTGAACTCGACAGACTTGAAAGTAACAGCAGTGAATATTTAACTTATCAGGGATGTACAGCGCGTGTTAGCACGTTATAATGAAGCTGGCTGCACGTCATGGCAGGAAACTCACAGGTGAACATTAACGATGACTGCTGCAACAACAGCAGACATAGCAGCCAGCTAATATTACTGACTAGTCCAACAGCAGTCAGCCCAGCTCGGCGTCTGTCTTTCAGCCTTTTATTTCACCAAGCTCTCACCAACCACTAAAAGTCAGTCCCAGATTTACTCTTGTCCGGCGGCTTCTTGCTCGCTCACTCTCTCCTTTTCTCTTCTTAGCTTCCTCCGTCAACGTCCTCTTCACTCTCTTCTCCTCTGCCATTATGTCCATAGAGGCTGCTGAGCCCGGTTACCTGTCAAAACCCCTGTCCTGTGTGGATAACATCATGCAGACTGTAAAGTGTCTGTCTGTTTGCAGGTTACTGTGTCGGCTGCAGATACGAGGCAGTTCAATACATGCAGCTGGTTAACGTTAGCTTGATGCTTGCTAACATTATCGCTAGCAAAGCGCTCTGAGTTGATGTGTTATTCGTAGCTTTCCAAATGAGTTTAGCGGCTAACGTGATCGATGATACTAACTTACGTATCGCCCAGCTCCGGTTCTGGCACGACACCGGCTCCGCTCCCCGTCAGCATTCCTCCACGCCCCAATCTGAGCTAACATTAGCTAACAGCAGCTACAGTTTACTTCACTATCCTGGATCTGGATCTGTGTTTCAGGTCAGAAATCCAGAAGACGTTTCAAAGTGCAGTGAGCTCATTTGAATATTCACGTCGTTGTCGTCTGTGAGCTGATTTTGGAAACAGCATTCTGATTACAGCTGATCAGAACTCAGTGGACTGAATTCATTTACTGGTTTTCATGAGAAGCCGGGGTGTAAACAAACAGAACAGAACCTGAACTCATCATCAGCGTGCTGTTTGTGTCGTCCAACAAGACTCAATCACTTCACCGATGATGATCGGACTCATCAACTCTGCTCGTCCTCCTCGTTCTTCATCTCAATCGTCCAATCCAATCAGCATCCATCAGGCGCTCGCTGTGTTTTCAGCCTCCGTCTTCACGGAGACGATCATGTTTCGTTCAGCTGTCCATCCGATGCTGAGAGCTCGTCTGTGGCGTTCAAAGACCTGTCTGTGGCATTCAAAGACCAGTGTGGCGTTCAAAGACCCGTCTGTGGCGTTCAAAGACTCACAGGATGTTTAACACTGAAGCTGTCTCACAGAGGACTCTGACTTTCACAATCCTGTCTTCATTTTCTGCTCCGACGTGATCAAATGAGTCAGACTGCAGAGAGGAGACAAGGAGAGGAGACAAGGAGAGAAGAGGAGACAAAAAGAGGAGACTTCACTTCACTTCGCACACTTTTAGCGCTCACACTCAGACCGACACTTTTAGCTGCCAGCTTCAGCTTCTTTCAGTCACTGTGACACTTCAAACATCTTAACGAGTTCTGATGTTGATGTGTAGAACTTTTAATTGTGGATAGACCTCCGGTCTCTGTGGAGACCATCATGGACCTTTTCCCAAATGTTCTCCTCAACACCTGGAAACACTCTTTTTCAGTCCAGCGTCTCCAGAAATACAAAGTGCCGACGTCTTCTGAAGGTTTGTGTTGTGAGCGGAGAGCGTCGCAGAAACCCGGCTCGGGTTCTGTGAGACGCCCTTCACTTCTTCGTTTCTCTTAATTTTCTCTCTCCGTCACTACCCGACCTCTTTTTCCTGTTCCTCCTCTCCGATAACCCCCACAAACACACTTCCTCCTTCCTCCCTCCATTTCTTTTGACCTTGTTAGATCATGTCTCAGCGGTGTGTGTGTGTATTTATATATATATGTGTGTGTGTGTGTGTGTGTGTGTGAACGGACGCCTGAGCACACAGCGTTTTAATAAAACATTATATGAGTGAGTGGTTTGTGTATATATATATGCAATATATATATGTGTGTGTGTGTGTGCGTACACCCCAGGGCAGGGCTTTGTGTGTTGATCCTGTTGAGGTTGTGTGTGAGGAAGATAACAGACGACCCAGGGCAACTCTCTAATTGGCCCACACTCGTGCCCCGGATACTCGCTCTCCTCTCTATATATATCTGTTCCCTTTCAAACGCTTCTTCTTCTTTCTTCTTCTTCTTCTTCTTCTTCTTCTTCTGCGGTGAGGTAGTGCGAGCCAGGCGATGCATTAAAGACGAGGAGGAGGAAGAGGGAGCTCAGAGATGAGAGGAGGTGCCTCAGGTGGAGAGGGTTAAAGAGCGCGTCTGTTTGAAGACGTTTGACAGTTTTTCTACATTCAAGTACTGAAGACTGTCTAAAACCTGGACATAGTCTCTGTGACATCCCCGCAGACCGTCTAAAACCTAGTCTCTGTGACGTCCCCGCAGACTGTCTAAAACCTGGACGTAGTCTCTGTGACGTCCCCGCAGACTGTCTAAAACCTGGACGTAGTCTCTGTGACGTCATGAAGCTCATGTTTCCTGTTCGCCCCTGAACACATCGTCAGATTGTTGTCACTTTGTCTCCCGTCAACAATAAAAATGTCGACATTTGACCAGAAAATCATAAATGATGCAGACAAACACGTTTTATCTGCTGGATTTTCTTCAATAACGTGTCGAAGAATCTAAAGACATTCAAACTGATTTAAATTCATCTTTTCATCTTTTCATCACATTCTGAAGTCAGAGCTCTTCATACGGACTGAAGCTGTGTGGGCTGACTTCTCAGCTTTGTTCGCTGAGTTCGACCTCCAAATGAAGTGTGTTTACAGAGTCTGCATGAACTCATGTTTGGTCAATATTATCATACACTTCATAGCAAAGTAACTGTCAGTACTAAAAGATCCAAGTTAATTTAAAATGTTATTAAAGTTAACAAAGGCTGGCTTCAAGATTGATGACTTCAGGAAGCTCTAAAACATCGACACTGTTGACTAACGGAGCTCATTTATTTGTCCGATCTGACAGGAAGCTGCTATTAAAGTTGAAGTTTGTTTGTGACACGACAAATTACAGCTCATATTTCCCGTCTGCAGATATGATTTACTTCTGCCTCTCCCGTCTCTCCGTCCGTCAAACGTTTTCTGCACCGCTGGATAAAGTGAAAAGTTTTTTAAATGTGGATCCTGTCCAAACTTACTCCGACTCCTCTCTCCATGGAAATGAGGGATGGAGGTGTTATTTTTACTCTTCATGAAAATCAGACACAAGAGGAGGAAAACACGTCTGAGAAACTCCTTCCACGATGAAACCCAAGGACACCGTCGACAACACGACGTCGGAACATTAGCAGCTGCACTTGAAGAAAAAAGGTCAAAGGGCCTCGTCTTTTACATCAGATCATGAATAGTTTGCCGCTTAAACGTTTAAATAACCTTCATTTAATTAAACCTCCTCATTGAGATCAAGACCTCTTTTGTGAGACGAACCTTGAGTACAGAAAGACAGAAAAACAAACCAGACGAACAAACGGCATCCGTGTAAGATCAACCAGCCGGACGAGACGTTCAGACGTTTAATAGTGATGATGATGAAAAATGCTCGTCAACAACTTTTTTTTCCATCTTTGTTCATAAAAACTGTGACGAAATGTTTGTTTGGTTTTCGTCAACGAGACGGGACTAAAATGTTATTATTGAGCTAAAAATGCTGCGATATTTTTCCACCAGTAAGTCAGAGAAACCCGGTGTAATGATGAGCAGGTCAGGGTTTGTAATCCACCCGACCCGTTATGAGACCACCCTACCGGCTAAAATATCTAAAATCAACACAACCCACAAAATGCCAACTTTCATTTAGTCCACATTGAAAGATTTTTTATCTCCTGTAATGAAACACAAAGCACTGATTCTGCATTCTCCATGTATATTAAGGTGAAGCAGCGTGAGAGTAAAGAAAAAATTATGGCTCAAGAATTCTGATGTAAGAAACCCATTTTTATATTTTAGGTTGTCTGCCTGTTGCCTCACATGCTGTTTAAGAGTCTGACTGCTGTTGAATCAAATTCACAGGTATTTCTAAGATTGAGCAGTTTCAGGGACATTTCGTGTCAGTGAAGTGGAATTATGAGTTCTTGGGAATAAAACCAATTCTGTCTCATCAGCATTCAGTACAAGCTTGAGATTCTGCAGAGAAAAAATGTTACAGGCAGATTGTAACCTTTGTATAGTTTGAGTCGAAGGGGAACCAGACGCATATAAGACAGTGTCATCCGCATAGAAGCTGATATTGTTTGTGTTGGAGTGAGTGTATTGTTTAGGTACAGTGTAAATAGTTATCAAAAGAGAGGTTGACTTGTGTGTTCTGTTACAACAAAAACCGTGACAGCCGTTATAACCTTGAATAGTAATAAAGAACACATACTTTTAGACGGTTAATGGACTTTACTTAACGTCTGCACACAGCCAGCATCTCACAGGGTGGGGTTACACCTCTGTGTCTTCCTGGGGGTACCTGGGTTAATTATTAAAGGTTCCAGGGTGCAACACAGTGACACAGTTTCAGTCTGTAACAGTGTAGTTATGTTATGTCAGATGGTCTCCTCGATGGTGTAGGAGAAACACAAGCTGTGTCAAAATGTATGATATGTACTAACCAGGGGTGAGTGGCTGTTTGTTTGTGTCCTATGTAGTGCTGTCAAAAATATCGCGTTATTAACGCGTTAACGCAAAACAATTTTAACGGCGTTAATTTTTTTATCTTTGTGACCTAGTGAACTTGTAGTTTTTTCATAAGCTGTGGCCACTGCTAGTAACGTTAGAAAAACTACAGGATCCAGCTGTAAACCGGAAGCAAAACAATAAGCGCGCCCCACGCTACCGTATTGTGTGGATGTCGAGCACGAGATGCTGAAATGGACGCTGCTAACAAAATTATGAATGGAAAAGTTCGTTAGATAAAAGTTATCTGTGTGTATTGTCGGTGTGAACTGAGTTATCATCGTAGCACATCCAGTCTGAAATACCACTTGATGGCCAAACACACCGGCAATTCAAATTC